>PHNY01125855.1:2356-13180 GCA_003724115.2 Anethum foeniculum | reverse complement strand
TTTCTATAATTTGAAACCAAATGTCAAAAATTTCAACTCCAAAGTGGTTCTATAATTGAATGCAAATATGCATATATGCACCCTTGGTTCTAAATTTGAAACCAAGATTGCATTTATGCATATAGCCACATCATCAAATAACTACAAATGAGATGCATATTATGTGCTTTACATGAAACTTAGGGAAAAGTGACAAAATTTAAATAAATTTAGAAATATTTGGTTTCAAAATGCATCTAGCTTTGGAGTTGAAGTTTTATTTAGCACCAAAAGACATTTTTTGGTGCCAAATTATAGCAATGACTATAGTCATTTTGCATCTTGCATTGGACTTGCTCTAATAGCCCCTGATCAGTTGCGGGAGAGAGGCTTACCATGTGGGCAGCAAAGGGCCATCCACCTCACATGGGCGATAGTGACTTACTGTTGGAGCCATTATTTAACTGAGATGATCTGGTTACGAACTAATTCCAAACCCTAATTTATGAATCGAAAATAAGAGTACTCTCCACTAGAACACCGTCTGAATAAGCAAAATAAGCAACAGAAGTACTGGTTACAAGTTACGAATTACACTACTGGGATGTTCGAGAGTCCCAGCGGCTCTCCCAAACCAAAAGATAAAACACAATCACATAATCGATAACCTAACCCTTTTCCCCCTTTCCTCCTTTTACCCCTTTTCCTTTTTCTGATTTTCCATCTTTTTCTTTATTCTCTATTTTAAGCCTGCGAAATGTCCATATTACCCTTCCCCTGTTTCTTACGCCTTGTGAACACGTGAGTTATTTCAGGACCCCCGTTTCCATGTATGACATTAACTGTGCAACAATTTTGCTCTGCACCATGCAAATCATATAATGTTATTTTAGGTGCTATTATTTAATTTCAAATGATGGATTGGGTTAGGTTTGAGAATTTGAAATAATAGCTCAATTCAAGTTACTTGAAGTTCATCATATATATTTTATAATAAAGTTCATGTTTTCAAACACAATCTTAATGTATTCTGAACCTTTTGAACTCTGGCGTTACACAGGAATGATCACATTACATTTGCAATTTTATAGGTTCAATCGAACACATATTTACAAGTCCCACATGTTTGGAAGCCCAAGTGTGATTGTTACATCTCGCGACGCATGTAGAAGAGTGTTGATGGACAATGAAACCTTCGGCCCTGGCTGGCCAAAATCAGTTACAGAATTACTAGGAGATAGAGGTTTCCATGGCATCACAAACGAGGAACACCGGCGCCTTCGCCGCCTCACTGCTGGTTCATTATCAGGTCAAGAGGCCATGTCTTTCTACATTGAGTATATTAAGGACATAGCCATAACTTCTTTAAAAGATTTGTCTAAAAAGGAGAAGCCAATTGAGCTGTTGACTGAAATGAGAAAAAATGCTTTCAATATTATTATGTACATTATATTGGGCATTGAGACTAGTCCTGAGTTAGAGAAGCTGGAAAAAGAGTACCATTTTTTAACTCATGCGCTAAAGGCCATGCGTATTAATCTTCCCGGGTTTGCTTATCACCGTGGCCTTCAGGTGCGTATGTGTGTGTGCGCGTTTTGATGTTTGCATGCATCGACGGTGTTATCTTTGGTTCTTAATGCTGCAATGTTTCTTGTTAATATTTTGGTGGTGACAGGCTCGGAAAAAGCTGATAAAAAAATTTGGAACTCTAGTAGAACAACGGAGAATTTCATTGGAAACTAAACACACAAAAGGAAAGAGATATATGGTTGATTTACTGATGGAAACAGAAGAGGATGGGAAGAAACTGAGTAGCCAAGAGATTGTAGACCTAATAATAATATATTTACTAGCTGGTCATGAATCTTTTGCTCATGCTTTAACTTGGGTAATCATCAATCTACTTGAACATCCACAATATTACCAACTAGCCAAGGTAATTACTGATGATTGATGAACGACTATGATTAGAACTTTGATTCTAATTTATGTATTTCACAAGTTTTACTAATTAAAGCTGATTTTTTGCAGGAAGAGCAAGAGGAAATTGTTAAGAAAAGAGTGTCTGCAGAAGATGAACTTAGGCTTGCAGAAATCAAAGAAATGGAGTATCTATCAAAGGTATGTTTTGTAGTTAGTTTTTATGAGCAAAGGAGAAAGGCCAGACAGTAACTGCTTAAATTCTACAGAAGGAGCACTCAGCCGGAGCCCCAGTATACTGTACTAATATGTTTAGGTCCCTGTCATTTGAGGGGGCTTACTGACTGAGTGCTGAGCATTTTACATTGGACTTTTCTCTTCTAATATGAGAAACTTTTGCACTGTACACGACCTATAAATGAAATACAATCGTGTAATTGACTCAATGTCTTTATATTGTATGTCCAAGGTGATTGATGAAACATTGCGGGTGGCTAATCTTTCATTCACGCTATTTCGTGAAGCAAAAACAGATGTTCATATGAATGGTTAGTCCATCTTCACCACCTAGTTCTTCTTTCAAAAAAAAAAAAATCAATGTTCACTCGAGACTAAATAATTGGTTGTGAGAAACAAAGTAACTCTTTAATTGATTTAGGTTACACAATACCCAAGGGGTGGAAGGTTTTGCCATGGATTAGGAGTGTACACATGGATTCTCAGAATTATAAAAACCCGAATGTGTTCAATCCTTCTAGATCCGAAGTAAGTATAATTTCATTGTTTATACATGAAATTTCAGTTGTTGCCTATTCAAAATTTGAATACTCATGCACACGTCTACATTTAGTCTTAAATCATCAACTTCTTATTACGAAGAGGAGAGACATATCCACTAAGCTAAAACCAAGAGCTTAATGCCATGTATTGGTTTTATTCAATAGCAGTTGAGCTTTATTCTTAAAAGTTACATCAGTATTTGAGGTCACAGGACTTTAATGTCATATTTTTTTTATTGTTTTTCCTTTTCTATTCAGTGTCCCAGTTGAGATTATGGTTATTATTTTAAAATTTTATTTTTAAGAAAAAAAATAAAAATTATGTTTACCAAAAGAATATAAGAATTGTTTAATGCTGAATATATTTAGGAGGACAATACAAGTAAAGGAGCAGGAATGTATATGCCTTTTGGAGCAGGAAGTAGATTGTGTCCTGGAATGAATTTGGCAAAGCTAGAGATCTGCATTTTTCTTCATTATTTTCTCCTTCACTACAGGTGAGTACAAGAGTCTGGTTTTCTTCTTTTTTCTCCTTGCAAACATTATTATTTTCTTCTTTCCAACTTTATCATTACTTCCTTTCTTTTAATCCGGAATTCATATACTAAATTTTCAAAAACAAGAGTCGTGGATAGTGGCGGATCCAGGATTTCACAGAGAGGGGGGCTTCACTGATAAAAATTAAATAAATAGCATCATATAGTGTTAAGTATTAGTAATTCGAATTTTAGTTGGGTGGGCTTAAGTATGAATTTTCTTAAATTTGTAAGGTTAATACAAAGATTATTGGGGATAGGGTGGCTCAGGGGTGGGCTCAAGCACCCCGAGCCCCCCTTCTGTATCCGCCCCTGGTCGTGGATGGCTTATCGAGTGATCTGGCTATTTATCTTACCTTCGGTTGTATAAATAACACCCTTGAAGTAGTAGACTTGCTTCTCTACTATAATAAGCAAGTAATATTTCTTATTCCATTGCAGGCTAGAACGTCTCAATCCAAATGGAAAGGTGACATACATACCAGTTACCCGACCTTCTGATAATTGCATTGCAAGAATCAGGAAACTGAGTTCCATGTAGTACCATTTTGTGTCTACTAAATTTAGTGTATATAATCACTCTGTCCATGTAATAATTGATAAAATGGTGCAGAAACAGATGCGAATAGAGGTAGATTGAGAGCGATATTCTACTGATGTAATAACACTTTTGACCTTGGTTGCCAATTTACATTTAAAAACATCTTGTGAAGTGATATCAATTGTCAAAGGAGTGGGTGCAGCCTCAGCTTTATATATATTGCAAACCAAAGTGATGATTAATGCAATAGTAGTGACATAAAATGGGTAAATTAGCACTATTGTAGTAGCATAATGAGGTCCTTAACTAAGAAAACTGGAAGCAGATAGGCAGCAGTCGAAAGATTGCAGGTATCAAAGTGGTAATAGGACTGTCTTAATATACATGAAGCACATCAAATGAGGAAGCAAATGAGAGTAGTGACAAAATAAGAAAATTAAACTGATGCTTCCATTTGTTGTAACAGCTGAACTTAATCAACTTAGTTAATTCATGCAAATAAACAGACCTCTGTGCAAATTTTAGTGTGCAGCATCTTCCTCTTCACAGAATTTTGTGTACTCTTTTGGTCCCATCAAGGATTCTAGTTCAGATGGATTACTTGGCTTCACCTTGATCATCCATCCTCCTTCATATGGGCTCGAGTTGATCTTCATTTAATTTTCCCAAAAAAACAGAAGATAGAATATTAGGACACATGAATTCTTCTTTATTAAATGATATAAGCAATCTTGAATTAAATGAGGAACTTACCAGTCCAGGTGTCTCAGTGAGCTTTTTGTTAACCTCAACAATCTCTCCTGAGATTGGGGAATTAACATCACTGGTGGCCTTTACACTTTCCACAGCTCCAAAGCCACTGGCTTGTGTAACGGCACCACCAGGTTCTGGCAGCTCCACAAATACAACTTCTCCGAGATGGTCCTGTATTTTTAACATGTTTGTCAACTCTGCTTCCAGAAATTTCCTACATCTTTCAATTTGAACACAGTAACAAGTACAACAATATAAGCTTAATAATCTACTACACATATGACATAACAACACAAGTGCCTGCATACATTTAGTCCATATCAGACTCAAAACATGTGAGGTTAAAATAATAAAATGCCTCACACCAAACTGTTTATCCTAATGTTTGCACAGAGAACCATAGAAGCATTGAAAAAACTTTGTATGTTTCATTTAGCTCATTTAATTGGCAATGTTATCCCACCATGTATTACGTAAAATCAAGTGATAGCGAATAGGATACACGTTAATTTCCAATGAAGTAGTAAACGAAAAAAGTATATTACGCAGAGGAGCAACATATGTATTAGGAATTACAAGTTTCGTCAGTAGAGAAATGTGAAATAATAAGATCATACTTGAGCATGTTCGGTTATGCCAATAGTAGCAACTGACCCTTCATGCTTCACCCATTCATGTGAAGTTGCATACTTCAATCCATCCAAAACTGCATCCATACATATAAACACACAATTATATTTATCGAAATGAATGGAAACAGCTATAGTTAAGAGTTGCTTGAGAGGGGGTACCAGTAGAGAAGCATCTTGAGAGAGGAAAGGGTGGTGCAGAGGAGAGTCTAAGTGCATTGGCAGCTGAAGAAGCCCACACCCTAAGAGCCATTTTGATTGTTTTATCTTCTTTACACTCTCTTTGTTTTGTTGATATACTAGTGAAAAGAACAAGGGCTTCTTATTTTGAACAATGTGCTTGCTAAGTATTTGTTATCTTTGATGGATGGTGCACATACAAAGCCTCATCCTTCTCTCCCACTCTCTCGCACTTTAAACTTCCTGCACCAAACCTCACTTGTGTGGCATCATCATACTATCTTTTTTTCCTCCTAATGTAAATTACATAATTAACCTGCATGCTCCTTTTTAATGTTACAGAACATTCAAAAAATAAAATTAAATCCTTGACAAAAAAAAATAAAAAAAATAATATTAAATCAGGCCATAAAGAGGACACCTCTGTGAAATTTTGTCCTTAAACTGTACTTTTAACAATTTTTTTGTATAAAGAGTTTGAAGAGCAAACAAACATCACTGCCAATAAACAAATATATATAAACAAATGTTACCAATAAAAAATATCTTTACAATTTTTTTATTAATATAATGAATTGATAAACCTAATTGTTAGAATATGCCTTAAATCAGTATATGCCTTCAATCAATCAGTATATGCCTTTATGGTAATATGCCTTGAATTAGTATATGCCTTGGTATTTTCCGTTTTACGTTATGGTTATTTGTTTTGGGCCTATTTCTCTGGGCTATTTTGTAACCTCCTATAGAGTATTATATAAACTCTTTAGGGGCATAACCTAAACATATGCTGTAATCGGTATTCGTATGCTGTAATCTGTATCCGTATGTTGTAATCTGTATCCTCAAGATCAATTAAACTTTTCTCTTCTGCCTATTATTATCGTCTTTCTTGCTTCCATTATAACAAACGGGTATCAGAGCCAGATCCAGAGATCTAGATCTAGGTTTTGAATTTTCGGTTCGGGGAGAAAGATGTCTGGGATGTCTGGTGGTATTACGTGAAGGTCGACAAATTTACTGGGAGAAATAGTTTCAGTCTCTGGCAAATCAAGATGCGTGCCTTGTTAAAGCAACAGGGACTCTGGGCGCCATTAAACATGAAATCGGCTGCTTTTGGAAGCACTGAGATGGCCAGTCTCGAAGAAAAGACACACTCAATAATTTTGTTGTGCCTTACAGATGATATAATTACTGAAATCACGGAGGAGGATACCGTGTCTGGTTTATGGTTAAAGCTTGAAAGTCTCTACATGACAAAGTCTTTAACAAATAAGTTATTTATGAAGCAGCGTCTATTTAGTCTGCGAATGCAGGAAAGTATGTCTCTTCGAGATCACTTAGATCAATTAAATACAATTTTATTAGAATTGCGTAATATTGATGTTAAGATTGAAGATGAGGATACTGCTTTAAATATGTTAGTTTCTTTACCATTATCATATGAAAATTTTGTGCAATCGTTTATTGTTGGTAAAGATACTATTTCTTTGGAGGAGGTTAGATCTTCTCTTCATTCTAGAGAGCTGCGCCATAAGGCGGCTGGTACAGGTACAGATAATCAGGCTGTTGGGTTGGTAGCCAACTGGAGTACCGGACATGGAAAGTCAGGTAAGAATAAATCCAAGAAACCAGCTCCTAAGGGTTCGAAATCTAGTGATATCTGCAATTACTGTAAAGAGAAGGGACACTGAAAATCTGACTGTCCCAAGAAAAAGAAGCAACATGATAAATTGGTGGGTACTACTGCAGGTACTACCGCTGTAGCTGGTGATAATTCTGAAGAAGATATTGCTCAAATTGCTGCCAATCACACGCATCACTCTGATGTGTGGAATCTTGACTCTGGAGCGTCTTTCCGTATATGTCCGCGCAGGGAGTTGTTCACAACCTATGAGCCAGCAGACGGTGGAAAATTTTTTATGGCTAACAGTTTTATTTGCCAGACGGTTGGAATAGGCTCGGTTAAACTTCGGACACATGATGGTAATTTCTGCACATTGAACGCTGTTGTTAGGCATGTCCCACTTATGACGAAGAATCTGATATCTCTGAGTATGCTAGAACACAAGGGTTTCAATTTTAAAGGTGAAGGCTGAAGGTGGAGTTCTACATGTCTGCAAGGGTTATGATATGGTTCTGAAAGGTGTTAAACGTGGTACCTTGTATCTTCTTCAAGGATCTACATTATTAGGTTATGTTGCTGTAGCGTCCTCAGAAATTGAAAAGGAAAACATGAACAGGTTGTGGCGCATGAGGCTCGGTTACATAAGTGAAATGGGGATGCAAATTCTGTCAAAAGCTGATCTTCTTTGTGGTCATAAGGTCACAGGCCTTGAGTTTTGTGAACATTCTGTTTTTGGAAAGTTACATCACAACAAGTTTCCTAAAGCAACACACAAAACAAAAGGCACACTTGATTACATCCATTCTGATTGTTGGGGTCCTTCCTGGGTGGAGTCTTTAGGGGGTCACATATATGTTGTGTCAATGATTGATGATTTCTCAATAATGACTTGGGTGTTCATCATAAAGCATATAAGTGAAGCCTTTAAGATTTCCAAGCAGTGGAAGGTGCTCGTGGAGAATCAAACAGGGAAGAAGATTAAGAGGCTGCGAACTAATAATGGCCTGGAATTTTGCTCGTCTGAGTTTAATGAGTTCTGCAAGAATGAGGAAATTTCAAGGCATCGTACAGTCAGGGATACACCACAACAGAATGGTGTAGTAGAACGTATGAACCAGACACTTCTGGAGAGAGCTAGGTGCATGCTCTCTAATGATGGACTAACTAGAAGATTCTGGGCAGAAGCAGTTAGTACAACGTGTCATCTGATAAATCATGGACCTCACACAGAAATCGGTGGTGTTGAGAAACAGGTGGAGCAGGGAGTCACTCAAGATGAGAGTGAACCACAACAGGAAGTTCAACAACCACAGTTAGAATCAGAATCATCAGTTTCATCGTTACCAGTAGTGAATCAGCACAGTTTGGCTCTTGATCGATCGAGGAGAGCTAATTATGGGGTGCCTCCAAAGAAATATGGTTTTGAAGACATGGTGGCATATGCACTACATGTTACTAAAGAGGTGGATAAGAGAATCAAGGTGAGCAAAGTGGATAAGACATGGTGGCATCTTGCTAGTGTTTCCGAAACTATATGTTATGTGTGCATATTTGTTTATCAAAGTATGGGCTAAGTGATGATATATTTGAAAGTATTATGTGTTATAGTATACGTATTGTTATGTATGTGTGGTGTCTAGATGATAATTTTGGATCTTTGATTTGTACCATGGTTTGTGAAAATATTGGATAAGAACATAGGACCGAAGTCACCGGGTTGTAGTGACTATTTTTTGAAATTTAGGACCGTTATCACCGGGTTGTAGTGGTCATGGCATGAATTATAGGTTTCAAGTTATTGTTGTTATGTGATTATCTGCATAGTATGTATCGAATAAGAATACGTATGTGCATCGAAAGTGTTTGTTTCGTATATCTTATGTCGTATCGTATAGATTATTGTATTTTGTTATATGTGTAGATTGACTTTTGCTTTCGGTTAGCTGTGCTTTTGTAATAGTCACCTTTGTAATAGAATTGTGGATTGAGAAATTGTATTTTCTTTTAGTTTTGATTTAGAATTAAATAGTCCGAAAAGTCGGGCTGTTACAGTAAGGACTGTTTATTGAGGCGCGGGCAGGAACTTTTGCACCATGGGGTGGATTACGCTCCTCGTGGTGTGGTGACTTGGACCGGGTATTCTTGACCCAAAAGTGTTTTTTGGGTTAATTCTTAAACTAGGCCCATAGTTATTATGATATGTAAACGGTAGTGAATTAGCTAGGTTTTTTCTTTGGGAGTTATATTGTATATAGAAAATATATACGTATCAATATATACAAAGAAAAAGGCTCTTTCACTTGGCCAACAAAATTACTTCTTCTTTACTTATTATTACTTTTGTTAAAGTTTATAACTTGTGGTGGTAGAATTGGTGTAAGTTCTACGTATTAAGTCTTTCTTTCAGGTGTTATTCTACTGCGTCAAGGGTTGTCCCCGATTTGGGACCCAACACAATTAATTGTCTGATGAGTACGTCCTAGTCTGCTGGTGAGCGTAAGGTAAGGTTTACAGAGTCCAACATAACATTTACGGAAATAATCAGGATTTAAAGCATCATAAAAATAGCACACTTCTGGCAAACTGATACAGAATACAAACTGATACAAAATACAGAGAATCAATTTTTCAGATATAATTTAACCAATTAAAGTACCTCTTTGTAATGGTTCACATACAACACATACCGCATAAGAAAAACAAAGTGGACTGGTCTGTGTAGTGTGGATTATAACAAGGCCCATATCTAATAAGTTATGTTAGGCCCAAAATAAAATTGTATATATTTGACTACATCCTATATTATAATACCTGAGTTTACCACACCATTTAGTTAATTAACCATATATCCAGTTAACTAATCAAAAAATTATAAATTAATTTAGGACCAATCAGAAGTCATTCCTAAATTCTAGACCAATCATATTATATCAAGAGTTTTCCTTATTTACCATTCTCATCCAATTATAATAACCATGGTTAGTTAACAATTTTAATTTATATACAATAATGATTTTATTTAACATATCCGTATAATACATATTTTTTAAAATCAAAGAATATTTACTAAAATATCATTATTTTAATTTGAAATAAATTACAATATACAATTATATATTTTAATTTTTATATTCAATATTTTACTGTATATTGTAAATTGATTTTAATAACATGTTTATACAATTATAACTAATTTTAAATTTTTATAATATAACTCCACATAAAATCTGAAAAATACAAATTTACTTAGATTTTAATTTTTTTAAAAATCTCAAAAAATATATTTATAAAGTGTAAATAACACATCCTATCATATCATATCATATCCTTATAATACCTGAGTCTACCAAGGAATGTAGTTAACCAATCAAAAATTAGGAATTATTTTAGAAACAATCAGAATTCAGGAATTAAATTCTGAAAAATCGTAACAAGATAAAAACTTACCTTATTTTTATTATAATACCTGATTTTACTCAGGTATGCAGTTAACAAATTAAAAATCAGGAATAATTTTAAAATTAATCATAATTTATGAATTAAATTCCGACATTTGAGATAGTTTCGATTTTTCTCTTTAAACAAAATAAAAATACTACTACATACCTTATTATAATCTAGCTCATTGATGGCTGATGCATCCAGCATATAGGTGCTTTCATCAGGGCAAGTAAGCTCATAGTCGGTTCATTTATGGGAGTCCCTATCCATATCCATGTCGTCTAACTGATCTTCATCCTAAAAGAAACATAAGTTAAGTTATGACACGACATATCTCACGGACCAATTCACGAATTAAATAATGATAAATCAAAATCGATTAAAAACCTTCTTATTTAGAATTTAAATAAAGGTATCTATACTAACCACGACATGTGGT
>PHNY01125822.1:14062-43883 GCA_003724115.2 Anethum foeniculum | reverse complement strand
GTTGTTTGTTCCTTTTATAAGTAACATTTTTCAAGTTCTATTTTTTTGAGATGCTTTTAAGCTATTGATAAATTGCATTTTGATTAAATTAAAGATGTATATTTTCAACAAAATAACTATATCATTCATGTTTGTAGTACAATTGATTCCTTACCAATTACAAGTAAAATCACATATCTAATCAGTATCACTAAGTAAAATTATATCTCCGAAATCAAGTTCTATTTTATATTTTACGTTTTATTTGTTATAAAAAAAGGTGTTTTACATAAATACATAAAAAAATTAAAAAAAACCCGCGATGCCTTGGTGCGAAGCACGGGCTACATACTAGTTCTTATATAAAAGATGGACTTAAAATAAATATATAATATTATAATGTAGATGTTATTCTTAATTATAACTCCTAAATTGGGATTGTGATTCAACCGTACAAAAGAGACGGACAGATGGAGGAAATAATAGCTAACTAAAAGTTCCAAGAACAAAACGTTTGCTGCTGTAAATACTGATCATTTATAGGCACAATTTACGTAGAATAAGTGACACTTACCATTCAACATTCAAAGAATGCTGCGATCAATAGGCTAATTATTACAGCGCGTATAATTGATCTTTGACTGAATGAATGTCTGAGTTTGTTAATCTGGCTATGTGAATGTTCTTAGGTGTCAAGTCTATATATTTTGGCAGGGAGTATTTATTTACATCAACCGCATGATTTAACAAAACATGCACAATTAATCTTTTAGGTAGAAAATATTAATACATTAACACGTGATTGAAATATATGTCTTTAAGAATGACGATAAAAGACACGTATTAGGTAATGTTTGTAAATCAGAGGTTTAAAGAAAAACTGGCAGATTGAAGTGAGTTTGAGATTTGATCATATGGATCCAAAAGTGTTCAGTAGGTAGACGGACTGAGATAGTGGTTTAATCTAATTTTTTTTTAAAAAAAATTAATCTTTTTCTGAGAGAGTGTAATTAAAACAACTTGAATTTTCTGGAAAAAAAAAAAAACAACTTGATTTTATCTTAAAAAACTTTTTTTGAGTAAATATTAGTTCAATAATAGAAAGTCATACGACATCTATAAAAGTAGTTACGTCGAACAGACAAAAAACGGAAACAATAGCTGATTAATTTATTCTTTTTAAAATACAATGACGCTATTTGTTGAAAATAATATATTTACATGTACCCGCTTCACCATATCCACTTGGAACTAATCCAGTTTGAGTTATAGATCATAATTACAATCTTCTAAAAAATTTTATCATTAAACCAAACAATGTACCCTCACAAACAAAGGAGAGAAACACCAAAAATCTCACGAAGCGAAGACTACAATCAAATTGAAATTGCAAACTAAACTAAAATTACAAAATAAATGCAAGTCTTAGATCCAGAAAACGAAACCATAAAATTAAGAAAAATCGGACCCCTCTTAAACTGTAACGACCCATTTAATTGGAGAAGATAGAAAATCCAGATACTCTAGTAATTTTTTATCTAAGATTTTTTATGAAAACTTATAACTAAGGAATCTAAATAAATAATACAGACTAAGCTCTCTCAAAATTAGGGTTTGCAGTTTTGAGAGTTGACCTACAATCTAGGGTTCTAGCCACCACTTCTCCGCTCTTCAATCTTCATCATTTTTACTGATTAATCATCTTCGCTCTTCCATCTTCTCTCTTATTTATTAGTTTTATTAATAAAATCAAGATCTAATCCTTTTTGGTGAGTTCTTGTTGAATACCTTGTCATGAAGGTTTGTGCCCATCGTTTTGAGATGTTTGTGTTTGTTTTGATGTGTTCATGTGTTTTATTATGGATTTCAGTAATGTTTCTAAGAAGGAATTACATGGTATTTTGGGTGATCCGTACTGCTTGTATCAAATGTGGCACGGTGGTGAAGATCGCAAGAGCTCACCTTTCACGACATAAAGTTGTTCATGTTTTGGGGTCATTTGTTAATCCAATATCAGTTGATGTTACTGATAACTCTGAATATTGGGCTACAGATACTGCTGCTTATGTGAAGGTCAATTGCGAGACTACTATGTTCACAACTGATGTAGGTTGGATTGCTCGAGATTTGATTGTAACACTTTTTGGATTAAAGAATTTAAATATTCTATGTGTTAAGCGATCTGAAAACAAATCGACTATATGTTTAGCTCGTTTTTTGTTTCTTAATCAGGTTGTAATTGACAGTTCGAGGGTTTGTCTCGGATGGGTTTCAGTTATTTATTAAATTCTCTGCTTTTTGTCAAAAAAAATAATAATAATACAGACAGCTTAACTTTTTTTTATTTTAAACGTGCGACTTTATATGCTCAGTGTTCAAATTATTCATAATTAAGTTTGATTTCAAGAAATTAAACAGAGTTAATCATGCTTAAATAAGTGTATGGGGGTCAATATACGTAAGTCCATTATATTTGATTGAGATATAACCGATTATAACATATGTACGCAATTTTATATCTAGAGCATTTTTCTTATTATAGTATAGTGAGTCATAGTGTTACTAAATGACAAATATAGATAAACTCCATTTACTTATTTTACGTGTCGATTTTGAACCAAGAATTCTACGATAAAACATAAAACCCAGTTATATTAAATAATAATATCTTTTTCATTTTAGAAAAATTAATGTTACATGCACAAAAGTGAATATAAAGATTTACACAAATTGATATAATAAATTAGTTTAATTAATATTATTTATTTGAATATAAGAACTATTTCAATCAAAACTTAATACATATCATTTTGTAAAAAAAATTCTACCCAATTTATGCTTGAAGCATTTTCCTTTGTAAAAAGCTCATCTACCTATTACGCTAACAGATTGCACAACCATTCTACTTACAGCTAATTACAGTATCGTACTTGCGGGCTTAGCCCATAGAAACATACGTAGCTATACTACTGGTTGCTTGCCTGTTGACTTGCAAAAATAAAATGTATTTTATAAGAAAAATAGAACATCTAACAAAAAAAAGAATATGTGATGTTTAGCACCCAAATAGTAACGACATAATGGTCGGAAAATAATTTTTTCTTTTCTCTATTTTAACATACTTCCGCACTTACCTTATTTTTGACAAGATTCAAAATTTTAACATCCGTATAAGGTTGGAGAGAGATACTCTACACCAAAAGGTATAGGATATATGATTTTACAAATTTGGTTGAAATATTTACTAAAAGTTTTGTCCGTCCCAAAACTGTTGTTCACATTTAACTAATATGGTAATTTTAATGTTAATTATAGCCCGGTTTGGCAAATTTTATTTCAGAAAATAAGTTACTTATTTTCAGAAAAAGTATGTGAAGATGTACTTTTTCTGAAAATAAGTAACTTATTTTTTAATTTGAAAATAAGATTTGATTTTCAATTCTTATAATTAATATTTATACTCGAAAAAAAATTTAAAAATATGAAATTTTGAAAAAAAATAAGTTACTTATAAGTAGAAAGCTTGGCAAACGGGGCCTATGTTAACTTATTTGAAAAATGTATTTTTGATAACTATTAGTTTGTTTAATATAATTGAATAAAAGGTGAAAATCTGATTGATGATAAAATGAGTGGCACAGAGAAAGTATATAAAACCCATTTTTGAAGACGACTCGGAGTTTAATAGTTAAGCTATAATCGACAGTAAATGCTTTCGTCTATTCCTACTTGCTATAATTTCAATTCTTCGAACTTGCTTCCTAGTTCTTTCTTCTTGATGCATTAAACACTAGACTAGATATGTGTATCTGTATGTAATGATAAAACAGCTACTCCCGTCCCATTTAATTTTATACATTTTTCTTTTTTGAATGTCCCATTTATTTCTATATATTTCAAAAGTTACTAAAAATGGTAAAATTTTATAATATAAAAATTAATTACACCAACTACTTTCTTCCACTAAAACCACTTTATATATAAAATATTGATGGGTCCCATCACTTTACCCACTTTTCTTACTTTTTCACCTTAAATTACACTTTTTCTTAACCTCCGTGTCCAAATCAAACGTATACTAATAAACGGGACTGAGGGAGTACTGTATTCCGTGTAAGAAAGAACACGTACTGAAGATAACAGTGTGTAGTTTGTTTCATTCATTAATATTGATTGTAATAAATAAATAATAATGATATACTCGTATCAGAATGCAAGTCTGGAGTAATTAAATGCGCTGAGAAATGAATCAGAACTGAATCACTGACTACGTAAATATTATCAGTGATTCATTGACAAGTATAATTAGGACTCTGTAGATGATGGAATGGAGAGTGAGGGGCTGACAAGCATCAAGTAGTTATGTTTTTCATTATTTTATTTCCCTTTTTCCTCTAACCTCCGTACTCGGAAAAAGGTTGGGGAATGAAATGGAATATAATGAGATTTAAAGTATGAATGGCTAAATTTTTAAAATTTTGATCCTTTTAACCCATTACATTCCTAATTACCTATACTATATACCCAATTTGAGATGAAATATTTCATATTTTACTACATTCATTTTCTTCACAATTCTTATCATAATAATTTTGCACTATCTTAATTTCTTTCAAATTTTTCCTTCAATTTTCATTAGTTTACTTTCATTTCAATCATTTCATTCCATTCACCTCAACCGAACATAACATAAGAGAAAACATTCTTTAGAAGGTCGGATTAATGACATTATTATAGCATACATACCATAATTTTTTAAATACATATAAAATTATATTATTTCATATCATGTCGTAAATTTTTTTTCTTTTTTTTTTTTGCCAAAGGAAAGATGATTTTATTCATGAATGAAATTGTTCATCAATACATCAGTGAACCCCGGGTGGTTGTCACACACCCGCCAAATACGATCAACTACTGAATATGTAAATTTGGCTAAAAAGTGCGTTACCATATTCGCAGACCGTTTAACGAACTTAACAATAACATTTCTAACTTCTAATTTAGATAAAAGAGTTTTACGCTTTTCTATAGGCCTTCCAAAATATGAAGGAGAAACATCATAACTTCTTACTGCGTGCACCAGTACAAGACAATCTGTTTCCGCCAAAACATCACGAATTTGCTGTTCTTTGATCCAACTAAGTGCTTCTCTTACACTTATAACTTTTGCATTTTCCGAAGCTACGTTTCTCAATCCACACTTCGATCTGGCTTCTACCACTTTCCCCTGTAATCTCTCTAGCTGCACAAGCAAAACTGTAGTTGTTCGTTGTTTCGAAGATTGCAGCATCACAATTGACCTTAATCATATTATCTGCTAGAATAGTCTATTGCTTATCATCATCCGCATTGGAAAAATATCGAATATTTTATTTTGAGCAGATTGTCATTGATTAAGGGCCACTCTTGACGACACCACCACTTCTACCACTTCTGAACTCCGTTGATTTCACACTAGATCATTTCTACACTTGCAAAGTAACCAACAAAGCATAACTACACTTCGTCTCGAATCCATATCCAAACTGTCATATGTAGATGAAAACCAGTTAGTAAATGAATCATGAAGGCCTGTAATGCTGTTTCTCCTCATAGAGCTCCAGCATTCACCGAAAAAAGATCAGTTTAATAGGACATGATGAATGGTTTCTGAGTCTCGGTTACACATGAGACATAACACATTAATATTTACATGCTTTTGTTGCAATTGGGATTTCGTGGGAGGACACCCAAATACTGCATGCCACATAAAATGCTTCACATTTTAAATACATATAAAATCAACAAAAATATTGTGTGCAGCTGAATCCACATATTATTGTATTTGTCGAATTTTTTGCATTCCGGTAACTTTAATTCATCTTCGTAACTCAACAAAAATATTCTGAATCTGAATTGATAAAATACGAAAAATTAGAAAATTATATGTCAATATTATATGAATATTTCATTCCTATATTATTTTTAGCTCCAACATCTTCATAATTCGGATTCTACTACTGTACACATATATATCGTTCATGGTCTGTTTTACGATGAAAATTTTATATGTATGTACAGATAGGAACATGATACATGTATATGTTAAGGGATATATGGTATGCCTCGGTCCCCGTCTACAATGTTCATATACCAACAATACTATTCCTCCATCATAAGGAAAAAGAGAAACAGAGTTGATAAGACCAGTCAAATGAGAGGAGAAATTTAGTTTGGTTGCATTGCATGGGGACGATGACTTAAATAAAATTATATTTATTTATTTTAGTTTATGTTTTGGATTTTACTGCAATTTCCTCTCTCTTATATCTTTATATATTATAGATATAAACCTCAGCTCCACAATTTGTCTCAGACTACTCACATTTCCTCTGCTTCAAAATATATACAGAGTTTCTCATTACTAGTTCCAAAGCACTCATTTCATTTATCACTTTCCAAAAATGGCAGCTTTTTCATATAACAACCCTGCCCTTGTTGACTCTACCTCATTCTTGTTCCCAAAAACCCCTTTACTTCTCCCAAGCTATGATAACAATAATGATAATATTAATAATAACAAGATTTGTGGTGTCTTGGGAGATTTAAACAACCCTTTCCCTTGCTTTTCTCATCAATATTATCCTGCTACTCAAGGACCTTTTCAAGAGGTGTCATCTGTGAATGTTAGCAGCACTACAAAAGTTTCTTCACTTAGCAATTCTTCATCAATGGTTACTGATCAAAATCAGAACAAAAAGCTTCCTGATAACTCTATGGAGCTCCCTAAGAAGAGAAAGTCCAATTCCAAGCTCAATTCTGCTCAGTCCAAGGTAATTTTATTTATAATAATTTCCGTAAATTCATTTGTCGTTCACAATATAAAAGAGACATGTATAATGGAACGGAGGGAGTACAAATCATCTGTCACAATATTATAAATCACCGTTAATAGTTTGTACGCTAAATTAGTTTGTATTTGAACGAACAGTCTTATATATCATGGTTTGTTATTTCTTGAATTGTGATTAGGACACTAGTGAAGTAGTAGAAAAAGGAAAGAAACAGAGGAGAAACAGAGGGGGAGCTGAAAAGAAAGATGAAGAGATGAAGAAGAATAATGTGAAAAAAGGTGAAGAAGAAAAAGAAGGAGCTCCAAGTGGTTACATTCATGTTAGAGCAAGGAGGGGCCAAGCTACAGATAGCCACAGCCTTGCTGAAAGGGTATATTTACTCATTATTCATCACTTTTAGGACTTGGTCATATCAAACATTATCTTGCATGCATGACTTGCACTTTAGTGTTCATGATTTCTCTATTTATACATGTTTCAGTACAGGTAAATGATACTGATTTTTAATTTCCTGGAATATGAATCTACTCAGGTAAGAAGAGAGAAGATAAGTGAGAGGATGAAGCTGTTGCAAGCTCTTGTGCCTGGTTGTGACAAGGTGAATGAAAATGTTTTTTGTCTTTACTCTGTCTCTCTTCAAATTACTGCTGCTGTTGTGTGTGTGTGTGTGTGTAAATATACAAAATCAAGTATGGGTAAATCTGACAGCTTCATGTGCCCTTAACTGAAAATAGGTAACAGGCAAAGCCCTTATGTTGGATGAAATTATCAACTATGTCCAGTCCCTACAAAATCAAGTGGAGGTAATAAAAAAAAATTACCCTTCAACTTTGTTGGATTCATTAGTTACTATACTTTCTTGAAATGTACATTTTCACAGTTTTATTCTGTTCATGGTACTAGACTACTAGTATCTAATGAATGAATGGAGGTTTACATTATTAATGAAAGAAATCCATTTCATATTTTGCAGTTCCTTTCAATGAAGCTTGCATCTATGAATCCCATGTTCTATGACTTTGGATCAGACATGGAGACATTTATGATAAAACCTGAGGTATATATTTCAATCAAAATACTCTATAACTTTTGTTATCAGTGGATATCACTCTTCTCTCAATAACAAGAGGTTGAGGGTTCGAGTTTCAGTAAAATCTGACATAAATATGTGTCAAATCCAGAGTGTTAGCTTTGAAGCGCAACAACAGCCAGAATGCAACCCAACTCAGTTCACAACAAACACCATCACCCCAGCTAATAACTATCCTCTTCTAGACTCTTCCGTTTCACTTCTGCTTCAACATGGTCAAATGCCAGAATTCCTCCATCAGGTATGTCCTCTAGTATATAATAATAGATGAAAATGGATACATGCATAGTATTATCTTCAGCTAAGTTATAATAATTCTCTTATCAAATTCAGGGTAATGGACAGCTATCATGGGACTCCAATGAACATAGACAAAAAATTATTAGTCAATCAGGGTTCACCAACAACTTGTGTTCTTTTCATTAAAAACCATCTACCCTACACACAAACATATGGTAAGACCTCAACTCCATACCAACTTATCCATTTTTTTGCATCTTCCTTCATTTTATACATATGTAGTATCTATTCATCACTTATTTATGTAGATACCATTATTTTAACACACAAGCATGATATATCTGAAAACTTCTTCAAGCAACTTAAGTTTTAGTAGAACCGGTAACTTAATATGGTATCATGCGTTTTTTAACGATAATTTGTTATGTCATATTCCCTTTCACTAAACTCTTGTTAACATCATGCAGTAACTGAGGAGTATGCTGTGCAAAAAATTAAGTGGATCAAAGCTAAAGCTAAAGGTAGTTGACAACTCTACGAAACATATGATCAGCTGGCTTGATGGAGAACTAGGAGAATGGATGGGAGACAAAGAAGGGTGGGGTCATCGGACCCTGGACAAGAAAAAACCGACCAAATAAGACTAGATCTTTTGAAAGATCCCTTGTTTCTATCACAGATTGTTAGATTTCTGGAGTTGCCTTTATATGAATAGCTTCATAAGTATCTTGTATTTAGAGCCAGCGGCTAGCTTTATTCGTACATGTAATCATTTTCTCTGTATTTGCTCTATAGCTAGTAGCCATTTTGATCCATATCTATTTATAATGAGAGTCTTCCATATTTTATTGATGAATTTATTTTGGATTCAAAAGCATCAAGTCGGATAAGATAGATCACAACTAAACGGAACATAGCGACTTTGAATAATTAGTTCAACATATTAACCAAATATAGTGCTTTTCTTATATGTCGAACTCATGTATGTTTGCACTTCTGCCAAATTTTTATTTTGTACAAATACAATTTCTTTTGTATAAATACAATTTTCCTACTAAGTACAATACAAATCAACTTCAAATGTAATCAAATACAAAAAAAACTCTATTATGAATAAATGAGAAATATATACTCCCTCTGCCCCGAGTAAGGTAGCTCCATAAATTATAACATTTGAAGTTTAATTTAGAAAAAAAAAAATTAAAATAAATTATGAAAGTGTATTTTATATTTGTCTTAAATACGTGCCGAACATTAAAAAAACATGTATACAAATTAGAGGAACGGAGGGAGTATATTTTATTTTTTTGCACAAATACAATTTTAGTACCATTTACAACAAAATCAATTTCAAATGTAACCGAATCCAACAAAAATTTTATACCGAAAAAACGTCAAAAGACTATTACATTAGGTTGAAGACCGTACTTCTGCAAATAATATTTTTAGAAGATAATAAAACGGTATAAAAATTTAAAAAATGTAATATTTTTAGACATCAATATTAATTTCTTTGGGATGATATTTGTTTCCCAGTGAATCAATTACACTTTGGTTTCCTCTTAGTTAACTACATCTCCGGTGTTGTCTAAAACGGTTGGCTAAAAAATTATAAAATATTGATTATGTAAAATTTAATAAACTTGTAATATGTTTTGCTTCAATGGAGTTAGCTATATCGATTAATAATACTTTTTAAAATGATATGTTATTATTATTTCAAATTGTTATAAATGAAATATATTATTTCAATATGGCAATATATGATGTGTATTTTCATTACAGGTTGTAAGAGCATCTCTAACTATGAAAAACCCTTAACTGAAAGTTTACATGACCTACCTTAAATAAAAAATATAGAGATTTTGTAAAAAAAAATTGGCACTCCAATGGGTCTTAACCCTTAACAAAAAATTTAGCCAACTCAAACGTTTTGGCTATATTTGCTGAACTTTTACGACCTGTAGTGAAAATTCACATTATATATTGTCATATTGAAATAATATATTCCATATATAACAACTTGAAACAATAATAACCTACCATTTTAAAAATATAGTTAATGGATATAGCTAATCCATTAAAGCAAAACATATTACAGGTTTAGCAGATTTTACATAATCAGTATTTTATAGTTTTTAGTCAACCAATTTAGACAACACTGTTGGAGATGCTCTGAAAGTTACAAATATAGCCAATATATTTGAGTTGGCTAAATTTTTTGTTTAAGGTTAAGACCCATTGGAGTGCCAAATTTTTTCAATCTCTATATTTTTTATTTAAGGTAAGTTATGTAGAGTTTTAGTTAAGGGTTTCTCATGATTGGAGATGCTCTAAAGACAACGAGAGCAAAATTTAAAATAAATAAACAAAAATTATAAAATAAATGACAATTATACAAGACAAATACAAAGATTTACAAAGAATTTTATAATTATAGAGGAAAAGATTTATCTCAACAATAGAAGATAGTGCACCTAAATTAACTATTCAGCATTTTCATTTCTAAGTACGAACCCGAAAACCGTGCCAAAATTTCCGTTACCCATTTTATATGAGCCACTTTTCTTTTTTGAACATCCCAACAAGAACGAACCTTCCACTTATAGCATTATTTAAGATTATACATTCATCTAATACACTTATTTTAGTCTTTATTATCTTATTTTTTGTGATTTATATTAAAATCAAACATTAATTTATTAAAAATGATGCTAGTCAAATCGATTCATACAATATAGGACGAAGGGAGTATCACGTAAAGAATTGTTAATTAGGATAAGAAGATACCACTCATTTGATGAGAAATGAAAAAAAATATAGAAAATTCAAGCGTCCCAAGCTGAGTCAGCTACTTTCGAACACAAAGAAAAACGACTATTATTATAATACGGATACCAGGGCCTATTCAGCACACCGCTTATAAGTAACTTATGTCATAACTTATTAAAGAGTATTTGTCGATTCAATTATAAATTGAATTTACAATTTATAAGCTGAAAAGTTGAAAGTTGGTAATGATATACTTTTTTCCAACTTATTTTAATTATTTTTTTATAAATTTTGATTTTAAAATATAAATTTTAAACATTTTTCTAATTTAAAATTCATAAATTGAAATAATTGTATTTAATAATTATTTATTTTAATTTATTTAAGCAAAAGAAAATTGACTTATATATAAATTAATCCAACAATTATATAATTTATAAGTATTTTATCAAATTATCACTTATTTAGCCCACTTATTATATAGGTCGCCTCTCACAGTGTCTTTTCGCCCAGACTTTGTATAATCACTGGCTATTACTCTTCGTCCTGAGACTCCAGTTATTTTACAAATTGACCCCATTCTTTTAAGTTCTAGTTTTTACACTTAAACAAGACAATTAACTAATAGCTACTGTATAAATCAATCAAGGTTGTACAAATATACTAGCAACTTCTAGATATCATGTAATGTTTAAGTGTCATATCAAAGCCAGAAGCCCACAATCTAAGCTTAAATAAATCAAAAGCATAATCTGCAGGGTGATAAGTGATACTCCCTCCGGCCCATCCATTTCTCTACGTGCACTGTATGCACGCATTTTGAGACTCCTGTAAAGTGTAGTTTTATAATCTTTTTTAAATTTTTTTTTCTGAATAAAAGTTTAAACATTAAACTTTTATTCAGAAAAAAAAAATTTAAAAAAATTATGGAACTATACTATAAATGAGCCTTAAAAAGCGTGCCAAAAAGTAATGCAGAGAATTCAATGGGACGGAGGGAGTAACAAAACATTTGTGATGGGAGTCATAACAAAAACATTTATAATCAGTCCCAAGTGGCTTTTGAATGGATGCTTGAAACACTACTTGCCCACATGCTGTCCCTTCTAAATTTAAATAATTTTGATTTCGACGTACACTGTTTTCCTAATCATGCATAATTGAGTACTTGGTGCTCTCTATTTAGAAAGGAGGAAAAAAACAAGGTGCCCTAGATTGCCAACTATATTTCGTAAATACAACTAATCATTGGTGCTCTCTCTATATATTGCCGACTGTGTTAAACATTAAACAAATTAGTTTTATGTGTCTCACCAACTCGTCAATCTCTACTTAAGTGGGGTTCTTAGTAGTAATTAGCAATAAGCAGTGTCAACCTTGGAGCAAACAATCACTCCCTATTTCATGCTTGTTTTATTCTCTAAATATGTACATGATCCATAGATATAGATACTAATAATGGTCGCTGCGTTGATCTTATCAAGATTACACTCGCTTTACTGGCTCTGCTGCCTGTGCAGCTGCGAGAAACTACGATAAACAGAAATGTTAAAAGACTCCAAAACAGTTTCTCACAAATTAGAATATGTGACGAACGTTATGTCACATTATTTGAAAAAAAATTAAAAATGTATTTGGGGTACCTAGCACTAAACAAACTCGACTATCTATAAAACCATAAAATTTAGTTAATTTTTTTGTAATGGCCGATCAAGAGATCATTCAGCGAAGTCACGAATAAAAATTGATGTTCATTAGTCGTTTCCATTTATAAGTGTATTGGTGAATACTATATATTCCGGTGTGTTGATGTGTCATACGTGTAACCGATAACTATTATTATGAAACAAAATGTTCATATACGTCTATGAATCAAAAATCGTCATATACTATGTTACATCATATAATAAAAGTTTTGAAAATTTTATTCGGTACCTAACACTGCTCTACGTTTTAAGTGAACGTCGTACATAATTAAGAATGAATTTACATAATTGCAGGAGCTGATTATGAATTTGAATTTGCAGATATGAATCAAGAATTGAGCCGTGATTTACGTAGGCGACTTAATTGCATTGGACAACTAATATGGATCTCGAATAGTCCCTGTACAAAAAATTGTTCCTCAAAAGCAACGATCGGAAAAGAACTTTAATTATAGTTTTAATGACAGGTCACCCTCCGTAACATGCTGACGTGCACGAAGTCAACAAAAAATACAGTCCAGTTAGTCTGTTACAGAAGCAACTCAGTGATGTGGAGACTTCTTGTAGGAGTAATACATTCATGACATGTCAGCATCAAAAAGTGTCTGGCGTGTCATCATTATCAGCAACGTGTTCGTATTACGGAGTTGTTAACAGCAACTGATGATGATTAGCCATCTTTTGTCGTCTAGGACATGATTCTCTCCTCCTTGTTCATTAATATCAGAGAGTAATGAAAATTCAGATTTGAATATATAGAATGAACCACTACCAGTAAAACAAAAAATTAATTGATTATGCTTGTATATATTGGCACAAGTTGGTAGATGTTCATACATGTGGCTAATAAAAATTAAAATAAATTGGGTTCATATACATGAACCGATAAACACATTCCACCAAACAAATTAATTCATAATTTGGCTGTTACGATGGATATATGGATATTGAACCATCACTTTCCATCTCTTTATGTCATACACATTTTTTTTAACAGTTTGTTTCTTTCTGTGTATAATACAAGATTACCCAAGAGTACCCACGTATAGGAGTGAGTATTTGCCGGTTCAGAACCGGGAACCGAACAGAACCGAAATTTCGGTTTCGGGTTTCGGGTTCGGTTCTCATTTTTTTAAAATTTCGGTATTCGGTTCGGTTCCGGTTCTCAGTATGCAGTAAGAACCGAACCGAACCGAAATTTAAAAAAAATATATAAAATATATCTATTATATTTGAAAATATTATATTATCATATATTATTCATTTATCTTATCATATACTCCCTCTGTCCCTCTGAATTGTATACATAATTTTTTCAAAGTTCGACACGCATTTTAAGGTGAATATAAAGTATACTTTCGTAATTCATTTTTAAATTATTTTTTTCTGAATTAAAGTTCAAGTGTTATACTTTTATTTTAGAAAAAGAAAAAATTTAAAATTATTTATGAAGCTATGTTATAAATGAACGTTAAAATGCGTGCCGAGCCCCCGTCCCCCAATGTATACTACTCAGGGGACGGAGGGAGTATGATACTTCAATCATATATACTTTTTTATTAATTTGAAAGGTTTGAACGGGAAATGATCTATCTCTAATAATTAATCTTTTTTTAACTAAGTTACCCTAATAAATAATCAAATTTTTGGAGCAAAAAATAATATAAAATAAATATATTTGAAATAAAATAAAATTTTGGTTCTTTCAGTTCCGAACCGAAATTTAAGGTTCGGTTCCGATTCGGTTCTTCCATATAAACGGGTTCGTTTCGGTTTTTAAAATATTGCTATTTCAGTTTTCGGTTCTTTTGATTCCGGTTATTTTGGTTCAGTTCTAACCCGTTCCTCACTCCTACCCACATAGCAGCATTGCTGTATTTTTCGAACCTAGAAACTAAATAAATATCTATTTTTCCTTTTACCAGCCACTCTTCCTCCGGACTCTATTCTCTCTTTCGTGTTACCAGCCGCTTCTAATATTTTTTTGAAGGGTTCTCGTCGGGTTTCACTTGTGAAAAGTTTCAAATTCTTTTTTCTTTTTCTTTTTCTTGATTAAACCGTTGTTTTTGTTATTTTTCTTCAATAAGTTTTAATTTATTTATGTTTTGTTTGGTGTTTCCCCGTGAGAATTTGCCTTTATTTTAGTATTTTTCATGTTCGAAATATAATAGATCTGCATAATTTTTATGATTTTGATCATTCAGCGATAAAATTTTTTATGGGATTGCATTTGCGATCGATTACTTAAAACAGTTGGGTCATATCAATTACGTGTATTCATATTATCTTCAAATAATGGCTGGTTGCATCTCCACGAAGAAAGGACTCAGTAACAATATGTTCAAGTGTTTGTTCAATTTCGATTATATTATATTTGTAGATATCATATGACTTTTCATCGTTAAATTGATTCTCGTTTTCCAAAAAACACTTGAAAAGATAGTACGAAAAGGTGTTCCGAATGTGGCGGAATTAAAAATATAGAATGGGAGTAAAACTAAAATTCTAAATGATGAGGTTCAACATTTTTCTTACATAACTAATTTATGATAAAATTACGTAGGAGTTGATAAATTTGTAACTATTCGGGATTGGAATAGGATTCAACGCTATTATGATCAGCGTCACTAAGAGTAGTTTCATGTAAGAAACATTGATGAATGTATAATGAAGAAGACAAAAGAAACAGCTAGGGTTGAGATGTTTAGAGGATGTTCCTCCAAGTTTACACCCGAAAACAACTGGTATTAGTGCCATTCAGCTCCCATCAACTACATATACAACTGCATTTGCTACCAAGTCGTATCTGTTTTGTTTTTCAAACTTTAAGCTACAAGTATATATAATTAGGTTAAGGATAAGGATATATATTAAAATTGCTGAATGCTCATCGACTATGAAGCTAGGGTTTATGGGCTTTAAGACATGGGTCCACCACGGTCCGGTTATATGATGTAAGAAGATGCAAACCTCCTCATGGCCTTTGGGCCATCAAATAATTGGATTGTCTCCAACTTTTGTTTTGCCCTTTTTTTTTTATCCATTCTGCTGTTCATTTTGGAAAAATTACATATATTAAAAAATTATAAATTATATAACTCTTTTTATGAATATTTCTAATTTATATCTTGAAAATTAAAAATCGAACTAAGTTACAAAAGAATCAAAATTTTAAAATAGGAATTATAAAATTAATTTTGAAAAATTATATCTATTCTCGTCTTACAAATAGAAATGAACATATAAAATGGGCTGGTAGAGTAAATTATAAGAAGGCTATAAATTACAAATAAAAATAGAAATAAATTTTCGTCAAAGGCGACTAGAACCTCATCGACCCTCCATTCTTTGTTTGTAGCCGTAGGTATTAAAAATATATAAAAGTAGTTGATAAAAGGCTCATGCTCATGTAGATTTATGTATGTAGGTGAGGCGCCTTCATGTGTTGCACCTTATGCCACGGTCTGGCCAGTGGGGACTGCACATTTTATTGTTGCTTAAAAAATTTTGAGCGGAAAAAACTGTAATATTTGATCCTAGAAAATAGAGGTAACCGTGTTATATACTCGGGAAACTGTTTTAAGTCAAAATCTTTTTTTTTTGAAATTTATATTAAGTGAAATCTTTAGACAATTATAGAAAATAAATGCATTATGAGATAGAGAAAGGGGAGAGAAAATGGGCGGATATTGGGATATTGACAACGACAAGGTAATTGTTTTGCCTAAAGGAAAATAAATAGGTATACTCATTGAAGGTAAGGCAAAGAAGATGGAGGCAACACACATTGGTTTGGATGAAAATAAAAACAAAATAAAAGTAACATGGTCCTCATGACTTTAATCTACTCTTTTCGAAAAATTTTGAATACTGAGATTGTGTTGAGCGTGAAAATGCATTCAGTTTGAGGTAAGTCCTGTGTGAATAATGTCACGGGTGTACGGAAATAGCCTCCCTACTCTCAAAGCAGGGGCAGGGTCTGCGTACATTTTACCTACCTGGACTCTGTTCTAAGCATGATATACTAGATATGTTTGTTTTGATTTGGTTTACGTTAATGGTTTGGTTTGGTTTATGTTAAGAATAATGCTAGATGTACCAAAAGTTGTCCTAAATGACACATGGCATATTATAATTCGTATGCGCATATGTATGCACGATGGGCCCATCATTTTATTATAGTTATTACCAATCAACTCTTGTCATGTATCATTTGGGACAAAATTTTGGGACCCTTATCATTTCTCTTATGTTAATGTACAAAAGATCCATTTCATTTACAAAAAATAATCAATAACACAAATCAAGCATTCAGAACAATTTCCATAGCGGTTTTCAGAAAATTTAGCATTTATATTATTTTCTCATTTAACAAAGTCTATGTGCGAAAAAGGTGGAGGCACCGCAATGCAGAACTGCTGCTATCGTGTATCGACAATGGGCATACCATGAACAGTATACTATCTTTATTGTATAGGTGCCCGACATTGCGGCATGGCTCTCCTGCTTTGTCCTTAACCATATATCCCAAATTTCTTATGTTACAACACTTCATTTTATAAGAAAATCAGAAAACATACAGATACATCCAAAGATATATCGTTGAATTTTGAATTTTAGATACTTATATATGATCAGCGGTGTAGTCGCAGTAGCCATGATGCAGGTTTTGAAATATTTTATTTTAGCAAAATTGACAAATTCAGTTGGATAGCCCAAGTGGTAAAGTGTTTATCCTCTATTGTCCCAAGTTCTGAGTTCGATTGTAAGACTTAAAGCCAAATTAGTCAAAAAAGAAAAAGAATTAGTTTTACACCGGATTTCATTCTCATCTCGAGCTCGAGGATACAAGTTGCATAAAAGTTACGAATATTAATATTTCCGTAATTGGCCTTGCCAAATTTTCCTGCTGGTGTTTCAGGAAATTTTCATTATTGCAGAACCAACAGTTTTATCTTGTGTTCTCCACATGCACACATTATTATGTTTTCTGTCAATGTCAAAATCTTGATTCTATTTTCACGAGTAGTACGTCTTCCTTTTCAAGTATTTGAGCCGACCAGAAACCTTGAGATACCATTCTCTTATCATGTAGATTCATTCTCAAATTCATGAACCTTGCCCAATTTGTCAGCTTATCAGTGGCATAACCTTGCAACATACCTAGGCTGGCCCCTTGGTAAAAAAACTGAGCGCACAGTACAAAGCCTGAATATTGGCACAACTAATGTTGGAAAAGTATAACTCACTTGGCCATCACACAACTTGCCAACCATGAATTACTCTAAAAGAGATAAATTAAATGGGGCCTTTAAACATTGTAATTGTCTTCCTTCTGTCTGAGGTCTTTTAGTTTCATCTGGATTTTAGTTCGTTGTCAGTTTAGCCATTAACATAGACATAAACCAGAATAGAACAGAACAGTAAACATCTTGAAACCAATACAAGTCTCCAAACATTTGGGGTCGAGGCGTCGAGCTACGTATATCTCAACAAAATATCTTGAAAAACCAACAATGCTTATCATATATGGCCTATTGACAACTAGCATTGTCTGGGTTCAGCAAATCAGGGGTCTACTGGGCAGAAGCAGCATTGCTCACTAAATATTAAGGTACCACTACATATATAGAGGGTAAAAGAAAAGGAAAAAAATTATACAACACGAAACAAGAAAGGGATGTTCTATTTAGCAAAAAAATAAAGGGAGGGAAGTTATCAGTTCATAATATCTACAATTTTTATCAAAAGTTCCATTTTAACGTGCACATGATGCATTGAAGTATTGGATGGTACATATTGATGCGTACACAAAACTCGCATTCCAACGCACTGCATATTAATATGCTTCATGATGTAAACTTTGATAACTACCGGTTGTGACTACTTATTTTTGCCAGCTTTGGAGGCTAAAAAAAATTGCCAGCACTACAGCCTCAAACACGATCATGAACACACATAAACTAAAGCCTCGATAGAGATTGGAGAAAGAAACATAAGGATGCTTATACAAGTCGCATACACTCAATAAGGTTTACGAGTTCGGGTAATTGACCTTATGATACAGCAAGTTCAGAATCTCTCTTTATTTCATGATGCCCAATGAAGAATTTAGGATGCACAGGGATGCTGCAAATGCCTACTCATATAAGATTAATGGTAAATGAGACATAAGGATGTGAATCAGCATCACCTCCAAAACCGCCAATGTTTCCTTCGTCCTCAACTTTCCAAAATGTGCTGCAGTTGTAGATCCAAACAAACATCAACATAATAATCCAGCAGTCAGAGGTTCAGGCAGAAATTAGGAAAAAATCATGTGTTCACTGACCACTACAAAAAGTGGGTCACCTATTTATTTAGCTAAATCTCCATGTGGGAAATAACCCCAGAAGGGACATTTAAACATGTCTGGAGTAAAGGAGAGATTATACTGATCTAGAGTCTTGACCATCCAGGACCACCATAAAGTTGGGAATGGGAGACTGAACAACATGGATAGTTCAAGACCTAATGATGTTCTTTGAACCCTTCTATGTAGATCCTTTAGCAAATTGAGAAAGACTTGCATGTTGTGCTTCATCAAAGAATGTACAACACAACTACACCTGAGGTTATTTAGCATCCTAGTCTGCTCTACAACACTAGTTTACCTAGAGTAACATAGTCGTCGTTCATCATGACTTGTCTGGATTTCTACATAATGGCAACAAAAAGTCATGAAATAACGACAAGAAAATATTAAAACACCCACTAGTACCTGTTTGAACTGTCTGATAGTCCCTCCAAAATTGAACGTACTTTCTTCTCACTTTTCACAGATGGCGACAATACAGCAGACTGAAACAATTTAAAAACTGCTCAGAAAAAACTATTAAGAAGAATGCGAAAGGAGAACAGAGAGAAGTGCAATTTAATTACCAAGAATTTTGGTGGCAATCCATATCTTAGAATACTCTCTACAGACACACGTACAGCACAAAAGTGCATCCAGGAAGTGAAAACCTGCAGGAGATTCAATCAGTCCAGAAGTTCTAAGATGTATTTGAAATTACCAACAGAGGACTCCCATGAGAGAACATTTTATTTCATTAACAGGAATAACAGGAGTTGATGCTTATGTAACGATTATCGCTTTGTTCCAACGAGCATGGTTTGATGAAGAACTCAATATATGAACAAAAAGAATCATGGCTATACAGTATGGATATACTGGTTTAAAACCAAGCAAATTCGTAATTCTCAGTGGTTGGCTCACATCAATGGCAGAACTAGAAAATAAGGGGAGGGGGAGCAGGCCACATGTAGGCTAAATTTTTTACAACAAATTTATAGTTTATATTTTTCTACACTTTATTCAGCCACATCAGAAATCCTTATCACAACTAAAATTTATGAGAAGATGCTTCTAAAAATAATTTGAACTGTATTTTTTTCAGTTTTATAATATTCTATCGTCAATGAATGACTAAATCTTTAACTTATTTATATATAAAGAAGCGGAGAATTTTTACCCTATGCCTGTTCTTATATACCTATTTTTTATTCAAAAAAATAGATAATACCAATTAAAAAACAGAAAACATCAACATAATACTAGTAAGCAAAGTTTCACCATGTTTTAGGGCTCAACAGAAGGGACATGAACTAAGTGCGTGTTTGGGAGATCCGTTAAGGAGCTCATTTGGGCTAAAAGCCCATTTAAACTTACTCAGGTCTGTTTGGCAATCTACTTACTAGTGGTTCATTTCGACTTATGTAACCTTAAGTTGTAAGTTGAAGGAGGCGTACTTTTTTTCATTAACTTATTTGGGCATGCCCACTGCCTTGTTCATGTTGATCCTTTGTTAACTTCATTTTTCGTTCTTCAAACAAATTTAAATTGCTTTAGTTTATTCTATTTAAACATCTCTTTTGACAGAATTGTTCTCCACTTACTGTTCTTTTTTTCTTTTTTGCTAATTTAGGTTGTTCGTGTTTGTTGAAATGATAAAACGTGTTCTTCTACTTCTATTTTTAGGAATATCAGTGTTTTTTAAATTTTATAATTTTAACTAAAACTGCAACAAGTGAATGTAATTGAGAGGGAGAGAGAACACTGATAGTAATAAGTGAATTACAAAAGGTGATGAGATTGCTCCTCATTTACGTAAATATTGTAATTTTTTCCTTTTAGTAATTTGTATTTCAATATTTCTGTTTTTTAATTTTATATTAATATAATAAAATTATCATATTAAAATTTTAATTTTTCAAATTTTTTGTTTTTAACTTATAAGTTATGATTTAACAAACACATCATCAACTTATAAGCAAAATTATCCAAACACCTAAATAACTTATAAGTAATAATTTACTTATCACTTATAAAGTACTTATTCATTTTAAGTCATAAGTTACTTTTTTTTAAGATACCCCAAATGGACCCTAACTAAATCTTAGAACCACGTAGCATATGGAAGCCCAAACCCCAATGAAGCCCACACATAGAGTGCAGGCTTTGCCTACTTTATTAAAAACATCTTTCTATATATCTTCCGCGCATATATACATTATACATTCACCTTCATCGCTGTTCTGTCGTTCATCATAGGAGATTCTTCAAAAATTAAAAGAGTGTTACTAGTTTGGTTTTATCATTGAACAAACATTAATGCATAGCCACAATATTAATCTTCTAAAAAAATTCCCATAACAATTTAAATAGAACTTGTTTTAGGACACGAACCTCGCCATAACTGGCATAGCACCACTGCAGGAGAGAGCTCCTTAAAGTATCCTGGTCTTGCAGCAGTTTTTCAAGCTCCTGCTTCCGAGACTCTTGTGTCTCTGAGTTGTATTCAAAATCGCGGACCTAAACCATATGTAACATTTATTACACGATCTACAAACAGTGGCTCTCAAACAAAATCAATAAATTATATGAATGTGTTATTACTATGCTTGATATGTTAGTAGCCAAGTTCAAATTGAGATCAGTATAAAATGTGGACAATATTTACATGTAAACTACAAAGATAGCTCTTAAATTAAAGCGAAATGATACATTACTGCTTTCGAAATACAATAAAAATATAAACTAATAGAAGGAAAACTTACTTGAAATCCTCTTTCACGTGCCTTGGTCCTAAAATTGTCAGCATCGCGATTGAATAATGTAACAGTATAAAGAGCATATTCATTGTCCTCGTGTAGCAACTTTGATGATCTGGGAACCTACAACAACTTGTCAAATCAGAATACAGATTATTTCTATACCACTATATAGTCTGGACTAGGGAGAAATGACTGGCGAGACACGTACCTTTACTTTAAGGGTAATTAACACATTAACCTTTCTAATATGTCCGTTTGAACAAGTAATGACATAAAACCTTAAAAAAAAAATTACCTCGCGCCCTTTAAGTTTTTCCTTTGTACAAATCGACCATTTTTGAAAATGTATTCCAATTTTACACTAAGTGAACATATGAGAGTTCCAGTTGAGTATGGCAGGAAAACTGAAATAATTTTTGATTCTTATGTTTAACAATCACTTTTCTTGGAACCTCTACTTGTTAGTTTGTAGTCTTTGTATGTGTGCCGTGTGTGTGTGAAGCTCTGCAAGTAGTAGGGTACTGGGTGTGTGGGGAAGACTACACAAGCATGGGAGTTGCAGGGAAGGATGACACGTATGCATTTCTCAAATGGTCTGCCTTTTTTGAGGCACGGAACCTCAGTTTTTGGTTCTTTTTTGCTTGATGCAGGTTGTTGCAGGGTTCGTGTGTTCAAAAGGACATACTTTAAGGGACAAAGTGTTAAGAACCCTTACTTCATATAAGATAAAAAAAGAATGGCAGTTTACATAAAATGAAGCAATAACATATTGCAGATCAAATATAATAATAATCCAAGATCAAATAAATACTTTACCACATAAGTTGTGAGTGTTTCATAACTTGACAGCCAATCTTTCTGTGAATACTTGGGCACAACAGCAAGGAGGGTCACTAAATGTTCTGACATGACAAGATCTTGAGGCTTTACTATATTAGACAGATCACGAACAGCTAAACTGCAAGAAGCAAGAAGCAAAATAGCAGATATTGATGAAGTAATCTAAAAATATGCAACGTGATGACTTGTGCAACACTCGACGCTGTCTCAGTTTGCGAGGAATGAACATTAACCAGTGCTTGCTAGAATAAAAATTATATATTTGGCTATATTAATTTTTCTAATAATATATCATTTTGTCAAATTTAAAATATTGTGAACTAGAAAGTCAATTTTTTTAATTAAAATTCTAAAACAAATATATTATATAAATTTATATAAAAATTTTAATGTTTTGTTTATAAGCAAAAAACTTTATATTAAAATAAAAATAAATTACTTAATAGACATATTTCAATTATTAAATATAGCTATTATTATAGTTATTAAAAAGAGTCGTAAAATATAGACTGAAAGCTAAGATGAATAAAAGTTATCCAAAATTAATAGTTACTTTAACATTTTTTACGTATTTTGTGTACATAAATAAATACATTATTTTTCAAAATTTCTTTTCATAACAAAAATTTAATATTTAAACTTTTTCATATATATTTTTGAAAAATATACGTAAAATTCTCATTTTTATACACCTTAGTACGCGTGCAAAATATTAAAATAATTATTAGTTTTGATTTGGGAAAGAGAGTATTATTTTTATCACCACTAGAAAAGCTAACACACACGATTGCATTGTTGCATAACACATGTATATTAACTGTAATGAATTTCTCAATTTCTCCTATATATTTTTTAAAAAATTTTACTTTATAAATATAAGTTCTTTGAAGAAAAATAATTTCACCTTTACATTATAAATTATTTACAAATTTGGTCTTTTTTCTTCGAAGAATGAATTTAACATTTTCCTTTTAAATTAAATGAATATATTATTGACAATAATAATAGTAATAATTTTTAAATTTTGTCCAAATTAAATTTATAGAGTAAAAATTTATATAGAAATATAATATTTACAAAACATGCGTACAAGAACAAGGAAGTCCCGTAAACAAAAAAAGAGGAGAAGACCAAGAGTTACAGCCAAGCAATAAATGAAGGTTACTGTGAAGAACTGAACTATATTTGCATTGAAAGAACAAAACGACTCTTATAGTGGGACTAAAAACATTCACAAAAACGACTCTCTTTGTGGGACAGGGAGTTCCTCTAAGAAAACATAATTCTTTATTTAGGCTGACTTATCCAAAACAGATACGGGCAAAAGCGGGCCAAGGACATGCATAATCAATATTCCAAAGAGGCACGTAAAACAGCATCTGAATTCTTGATCCAAAAACATTCCAACATGATATAATGCTGAGATACATGCTTACCTTCCAGTTTGCTTCCTGTTTATGGCATTAAGTTGACTGCGCACGTTGTTATATTCAGCAACCCGAACCTTGCATAGAAAACACAGAACTAAATAAGATTCTCATTCAAAATATAAAATTAAATAAACATGGAACTTGTAATAAAAAGCCACATGTTTGTACCCTGAGTACGTAAAGCCAACAAGAGCATATTACATAATGTAATAGATTGGGAGAGGAGCTAAATTGAGATCTCCATTTGGTACATTTTTACAAAAAGAAAATAATTTTAAAGACTAATAACAAAGTACAAATGATGCAAAACATGAAATAATTATATTAGTTGCTAATTATTTTACATCAGAGCAAAGTGCATCATGTATACATACTCTTCCACCCACATACTACTTGCAGTACTACTTTTTCGAAACTACCATTTGTAATACCACACTCCATAATTAGCAACATTTATGCACGTTCCACCTAATTTAGCCAAATCCATAACGGATTTTTCCTTCAATTGTTATTTACAGGACAATATGAATGGTTTGAAGAAACATATATGAAACAAATATAATTGTTTAAATGTAAATCAGATGAATTAGTTGAAATAGACGAAATGTTAACTTTGATATAGCATATGGTACTTTTAAAAGTATAGCATTACATGTGGTATGACAGCCAATGAACATGTATACATAACACTGTACTCTTCATATTACTATTTATATAAGTATATGTGATTAAATAATATATGGTATTTTTATCTATTAAAAGTTCGTGTATTTGATGATAGTATTTTAATTGGAATGTACATGGTTAATAATCTAATAATCGGTATAGGGGTAGTTTTTTATTATCCAATACAGGGTTTAAACCATTTAATGGAAATGTATGCAAGGATAGATTTGATTTTACCGTGGAAAAATCACTAATCCCATGGTTTATCAAACGTAAAAGGGAGAAAAGGTGATGGATTGCAACCCATAAACAAGGAGAATCAATTCAATATTCATTAATATTTCAAATAACCAAGTCTAAGATGATATTGGGTGCATCCTGATATAGAGGTCAGATTGCCAAGTAAAATAACCTAAAGGACTAAGGGGCCACTTGGGTATTTGAAAAAAGTAACTTTCTACTTATTAATGGATAAACAATGACAAGCTGGCTCCAATTAGTTATCCAAGCACTAGCTGAGGCCCATCAACAATTGGCTTATTACAAATAAGTTAAAGTACAAGGGTTGCTCTTTCATCTACAAATGGTTGTACTTATCCTCCAACACTACAAACTTCATATGGAAAAGAAAGTGTAACACCCCATTCCCACAGTGAGGAAATTGGGATACTATATTCAGTTTACAAGACAAAATACCACTACTAAGTGCACCAACAAATCATGACCTTTCGGAGCTTGTAGTGGACTTGTGGATTACTCAAGTTAGATGCATTTGGATCAGTTTACTTCGGCTTATTTCGGATTCAAAATCATGACTTGGCTTAATTTTCGGAAAAGACTCGGGATTTGACCGGGTTGTCACATATGGTATCAAAACCGACTTTCAAAAGCTTGATTCGTCAAGTTACCGGAGGTGGAGACACAAAAGCTAATGGTATTATCCTATAATGGAAAAAGGTCTGAAGGTGGTGACACGAAGCCAACCGGTATTATCCAAAAATGGCAATGGAAGCACGATCTGGGCCTAGCTATCTGTTCAAGCTTGACAAGTTAGGTCTTTAAGTGGGAGAGTTTGTAACACCCCAGTCCCACATCAAGGAGATTGGAATAATTTGTTCAATTTATAAGACAAAGTACTACTACCAAGTACACTAACAAATCATGCTCTTTTAGGAGCCTCTACTAAGCTTGTGGAGTACCCAAATTTGGCAGCATTCGGGCCAGTTTACTTCGGCTTATTTCGGGTTCAAAATCGTGACTCGACCCTAATTTCGAAAAAGACTAGAAATTTGACCCGAGTTGTCACATATGGTATCAAATTCGACTCTCAAAAGCTTGATTTATTAAGTTTCAGTAGGTGAGGACACTACAGCTGGTGGTGTTAACCCACAAGCCAGCCAGTATTATCCCACAATGTCGGCATACTCTGGGCTATCCGTTCACGCCTGACGAGGACGTCAGAAGTTGAAGTGGGGAAATTAGTAACACCCCATTCCTAGTTTCCTACATCGAGGAGATTAGGATAATTCATCTAGTTTATAAGTACTTCTACTAAGTGTACCAACAATTTATGATCTTTTGGGAGCCTGTGGTTGGCTTTTGGATTACCCAAGTCGACTGCATTTGAGCCAGTTTACTTCGGATTTGAAATCGGGACTTGACCCGATTTTCGAAAAAGACTCGGGATGTCATATAGGCCCTGTTTAGCAATTAGTTGTTAGCTGTAGCGGATTGAATTAGCTGTTTTGACTAGCTGATTGTGTAAGGTGTTTTGACTAGCTGATGAATTTAGCTGATTTAAACAAAACTGTTTGGCAAGTAGCTTTTTCAATTAGCTTTTTCTATACATAAGTTGAAAGCTCCTCCAAGTAGCTTTTTCAAAATTAGCTTTTTGGACCAAACAGCTATTTTAAAAAGCTAACTAGCAAACATAAGTATTAGAGGTTTCATTTGGTCAAACCTCTAATTTGATTTAAAAAGCTGTTTTTTTGCCAAAAAGCTAACTTCCAAACAAGGCCATAAACTAAGTATTTAAAATATACCAAATATTACATTATACCCCCTTTGAACAATCGTCCACAATTTTTTTAACACATAAAAGAATAGATATTGAGACAATTACGTTTAAATAACTAGAGACGTACTGCTAATCATTTTAATATAAATTTTCAATCTAATCACGAGGGTTTGTTATCCCATCCCGTATGATTATGAGTAGGTCCTCTACCACCTTCGCACTTTCTGGAGTACACCATTTTTCCAAGGTCTTAGCATCATATTTGATGTCCCTCGTAATTTTACTTGTCTTTTTTTTAATATTCATCTCACAAATCCAGATTTTCTCGTGTCATCTCGAGTCTTAATTTCAAATTATCAATTTTTTCTTTTAAGATTTTAATCTAGTGATTATCAACTCTCAATCCAATATTCTCTTCCGTATGTCCTTGTAGCAGCAGTCCATTGACACACTCCACGCCGTCGGAGTCAAACATAGGATCCGACTCTTCCACCTTGATTAATGACTCCAACGGCGCGGAGTCTGTCAATGGACCGCTGCTACAAGGACAAGCAAAAGAATATATAGGGTTGAGAGTTGATGATCACGAGATTAAATCTTAAAAGAAAAGGCCGATAAGTTGAAATTGAGACTTGAGGATGAGACGAGAAAATATGAATTTGCGAGATGAATATTAAGAAAAAGGACAAGTAAAATTATGAAGGACATCAACAACTATAATGTTAAGACCTTGGAAAAATGTACTCCATAAGGTGCTAAGGTAATCATACGGGATGGGATAGCAAACACTCGTGACCAGATTTAATATCTCAATATCTATTCCTTTATGTGTTAATGTGTTTAAAAATTTGGGGACAAATTTTTTTAAAGGGGGGTATAATGTAATATTTGGTATTTTTCTAAAATACTTATTTTATTTAAAATAATAATTGAACAATGAAAATTTTATGAAATATTTTTGTAAACCTAGTTGATCCACTGGTTAGTTCGATTTTGTTTTTTTATTGGGTTGTGTAGCTCATTATTTATGATTTTTCATGTACTTAGTGAATGGCGTTCCACAGAGGATTGGATTAGAGTCGGACCCGTGTCATTTAATGAAAATTTTATGAAACATTTTTGTACCTAGTTGATCCACTGGTTAGTTCGATTTTGTTTTTTTATTGGGTTGTGTAGCTCATTATTTATGATTTTTCAAGTACTTAGTTAATGGCGTTGCACAGAGGATTGGATTAGAGTCGAACCCGTGTCATTTAATAATGTTCTGGTTTCTAATTATTTTAAATTGGAGAGTTGCGTCTCTATGGATTTTATTTTTCGATAAATATTTTGTTAGCTCACTTTCTAGAATTTAAGAATTTTCCCGGTATCTTAGGATTCTGTTTTTAGTAATAATGGAATTTAAATGCTATTTTGATTATTTAACCAAAAGTTAATACTCCGAAAAGTCAAGCTCTTACGGTTTTGTAACACCCTGTCCCACATCAAGGCATGTGGAGACTTTAGTTCAGTTTATAAGGCAAAGTACTACAACTCAGTCCACCAATTAATCATGACCTTTGAGAGGGCTTGTGGACTATCCAAGTTGTTGCATTTAGGGCAGTATACTTTGGCTTATTTCAGATCAGAATCGGGACTTGACCCGATTTTTGAGAAAGACTCGGATTTGACCCGGGTTGTTATAGGAAGGGCTGTTAGGACCAAATTTACGTTTAACTACAATCCATCCAAGCTTATCCGTCTTGTTCATAAGTTTCTTATGCCAAATATATGGGATTCGAATTAAAAAAAACAATAATTACACACAAGGGAAACTTTTTCGCGAGCATGTTCTTTCCTTTATTTGTGATAAATTGTAAATAATATAGTGAGTTACTCTCTCTTGCACTTTCAAACATTGAATTGTAAGTAATTACATTAGTTTTTCTTAAACTGTTCAGCACACTAGCTATAGACAAAAATTGATCATTACTAAGAATTCGGAGAGGAAAGAATGGAAGCCTGTTTTCTGGCTGCCATCGTCATCACTACAAATTTGACATTTAGACGAAAAACCGAACTAATTGTTATTTCATCAGGATTAAATCCTGAATGACGTGTACTTCAACTCCAACATTAGAGCCTGTTTTGTCTTTAGAGTAACAATTATAGTATCTTAGTACTCAGATGTATTGCAGATAAATATAGCACCATGGATTGTAGCATAGTAATAGCTGTAGGGTTTTTATTAGTTTTCAATCCATATTAGCACGTAACGTAAGAACAGAGGATCTTTGTAACGACATACTTATCAAAAGCAATCTAGAAAATGTAGGATAACTTTTGAGATGTTGCACCAAATCGGTAATTCAAATTTCTCCTGCTCTCAACCACTCAGTATATCTACGCTATTCTAAGACTGGCAACTTACTTTTACGTGAATCTCCTTTGTAATACTCTTGACAAATAACAATTCATAAGGGTGCATATAAGATAGCAAACAACATCAAGATTTGGGCCTATGATAAATAAAATCCACATAAAATTCTAGCACACGGTACAACATCATCAATTATGAAAAAAGACACTTGCACCACGTAACACGTGATAAAGAACAGTACTTAAGCCTATAGTGGACAAATACCTTAAGATCATCTTCTATCTTAGCAACTTGTACATGAATGCCATCGACAATCTCCTTAAGAGGAGACATCGTCGGATACCTAGCCTCGTCCCACACAAACCTAATAATCACAAAGTTCAAAATTTCCAACTCAGACGAATAAAAAAAATCAATCAAAACCAACCCAATGCAATCAAATCAGCCAGCATTATTACCTGGTAAGATAAGAATCAACAGGAACCCCATCGACAGTCAAAGAAGTACTACTAACACCAGAAACCCTCTCCAAATCCTCGATCTGACGCCTTATCTTGTGCGATGCAGCTTCAATGAAGTTATTAGACTACAAAATTTCAACAGGTTCAGAAAAATATATCAATCTTGTTAAATTAATAAAACAATTTGTAAGTGTACAGAGAGGATCATGATTCATCACCTTAAGAAGATCATCGCTAAGTGAAAGAAGGGAATCTAAAGTGCCCACACGAAGATTGGGAATATTGAACTGTAAAATTGAAAAGGGTGTTATTGTAATGATCTATAATGG
>PHNY01125602.1:300-11298 GCA_003724115.2 Anethum foeniculum | reverse complement strand
TCATTTCTTCTCTCATAGTCATTTTATCACATTTTATTCTATCAACAAAAGTTTCTGAAATGAAAGATCTTGTAGCTCCTGAATCAATTAATACTTTAGCTTCAACATTATTCAGCAAAAGCTTACCTGCTATCACCTCTGAGTTCTAAACTGCATCCTTTAGCTTCAAATCAAATGTCCTGGCTTGTGGAATTTCTGTGGCTGGTGGTGGTAATGCCAAGATTTCTGTTGGTACAGCTGAACTGGTGGTTGCAACACTCATCATATGCTTGCTTGGTCCTGGTGACTTACATTCTCTGGCAATATGCCCTGTCTTCCCACACTTTTAACAAGTGACTCCCGGTTTCTAAACTTTGCACTCATTAGCCAAATGACCTTTCTGGTTGCATCGATAACAAGTCATGTTTATCTTATTGCACACTCCTATATGTTTCCTTCCGTAATATTTACATTCATTCCTTGGTGGCCTATTTTCTCTTGAGTGACCCTGATTTTGTTGATGGCCTCCTTTGTTATCTTGTTTCCTGATCATTTCTCCTATTTTCTGTGAATTTTCACCTCTACTGAACTCAAATTTCTTTATATTCCGACCTTGTTGACTTCCTGACTCTGATCTATCCCTGTGAAAAGCTACCTTCCTCTTCTTGTTATCTTTTTCCTTCCTATTCTGTATTTCATTACTCTTAATCAGTGCTGCTTTCTGTACCATTCCTGCATAAGTGGTAATCTCAAACATTGACACTCTGTCTCAAATGCAGTAGTCAAATCCATGTTGAAATCTTTGTGCCTTCTCTTCCTCTGTCCTGACATATTTGGTCGCAAACCTTGCTAATTCTGTAAACTTCTTCTCATTTTTCAAAACAGTCATACTTCCTTGCTTCAAATCCAGAAGTTTCAATTCCATCTGATTCCGCATATACCTAGGATAGTACTTCTCTAAAAATACTTACTTAAATCTCTCCCACGTAACTGGCTGTACTTCTTCCAAGTCTCAAACTGAATCCCACCAATAAATAACTTCTCCTTTCAGAAAGTACGTAGCATACGTAGTCTTTTGTTTTTCTCCTAACTGAACCAACTCAAAAGACCATTCCATTTCTCTTATCCAAATGTTGGCCATAACTGGGTCAGTAGTATCATGAAAACCAGGTGGATTTGCATTTTGAAATCGTTGTTGAAGAGTTCGTTGCTGTTCAACTATTGGATTTGTTTGTTGTTGCAGGGTTTCTAGTATTCGAAGTATATTGAGGTCTGTTGTTGTTGTTGTTGTTGTTGTTGTTGAGGTGCTTGTCTGCTTCTTCTTTTTAGGTGGCATGTTTCTGAAATAAAGGTTATAGCAAAACATGTATAAAAATTTCAGGTATTATAAGGTTAAAAGAATTACAAGGTGGATATAATCATGCGTAGGTTTCATATTTTAAATCAATAAAGGTTACAGAAAGAAAATCCTGAATATAACAATAAAAGAGCAATTGAGATTAAACATAATGATAGTGCACAATTCGAAAACAAAGTTAGGTTACAACACAATTCAAATAAAGTCTGAAATACGAGAACAGAGTTCTAAAAGAAACAGAAGGAACACTACAAAGGTCTGGAAATCAAATAACACTAGAATAGCCAACTGGATAAGGAAATGAAACTAAAGCTCCTCTTCACTGGCTCGGGCCATCGGAACCTCCTGCGCTACCCTCTTCCCTAAGTGTCTTCACTACACACTGGAGTTCGTCTACTACTATCTGTATGGTATACTGGCTGGAGCGGTCTCGATGCTCTGGCATCTCCCCAAGCTTGGTGTTGACGTACTGCCTCAGGGACTCAAGTCTCGATGTCAACCACGCCTTAGGATGATCTCCAACTGGCTCGTCATCCTGGTATACCTCATCTAGTCGTTCCAATAGTCGCTCGTACTTGCCCTGGAGTCTATCAAACTCGAGCCTCAAATCAGCATACACGGAGAAAACAATGGTGTCATCTGGAGCAGTGGATGAGGATGAGTGCGCACGTTGCTGCCAATATATATATTAGAAATCGACTCGAAAATCTATACATACACTCTCGAATATTATATATATATATATATATATCCTAAAAAAAACTATTTGGGTTGTCCAGGGACTCTAAACCTTGCTCTGATACCAAAACCTGTCACGGCCCAACTTAACAGAAGATAAATAAACAGAATAATAACAACTTTAGATTACAAGTTTCTACACAAATCCCAAAGATCTCAAGGTTCAAAGTTTGGAGCAGCCCAACCTATCACTATTACAACTTGCAGTATAGAACTACCGTTCCACACATAATGTTCATTATCTACCTGAGATCTCACATAGGTCTCAACATCACCTCCTGAGGACTTACGGGCGGTCTTCTTCAATCTAACCATGCTTTCTAGCAGAAATAACAGGATAAATAGCAAGAAATGAGCCAAATGCTCAGCAAGTACCATAAAAGAAATAATTTCATAAACATTCAATTCGAATCATGGGGTAATCCCGAACCTCGCTGGGTTCTAAAAATATTTAAGTGGGATCCCTAGGTAGCTTTTGAGCCTAATAACATTAGTGTGAAAGGGACCTGCGTCTTAGTCCAATTCACTGTTCATCAGAAAACATTTTATTCATTTGCCAATGTTCTTTATAAATCAATTTTTCAAAAGTTGATGCCCAAGAATATCTTTTAAAAGGTCAAAATTATACAAGAGATTTTAAAAGAAAGGGGTATTAACTAGATCGTGACAATAAGGGTCAAGCAAATATAGAACTTAAAGGACTTGTTGAAATTCAATAGAAATCATGCAAGGCATTCGATAATTTGATAGGGAAAACAATCCAAGAATAATTATATCGTTCAAGGAAGAATTAAAATTAAGGTACTTATCGAAGGATGAACCAAAATCATGCTTAGTGTTCAATATTTAACAAAAGAATTCGAATCAAGGATAATTATACGAATCAATGATAGTTACATTAATCAGGGATTCGGGTTTTAGAGTATATATTGAAGGACAAGTAAATTCATGCTAAGCGTTCAATAATCTCTAAAAGGAAATATGATTCAAGGATAACTATATCGGTCAAGGAATAAGCATTCTATTCTCAAGAGAAATCATATGATTAAAACCTTTATCATGATAAACATGGTTCAATGAATGACAATGTATCAATATAAACGATAAATAACCGAATGATAATAATTTCAGTCAAAGGTAAAGGCGTGAGGACTTGCCTTTCCTAAGAGATCTCGGTCAACCTAGAGCTTTACTCGACTTTGATGGCAAGAGTCTTCCCTTTATCTTTCTCGGAACCTACACAATTCAAATATAATTCTTATTACTAGCTATCCTTACGCAAAACCATTTCTAACTATGCTTGACGCCATAGCAAAATCACTTATGCACAAAAATGTTCTATTATCTATCATTCATTGTACGTCATCACTTATACACATTTATCACATAATCATATTTATAAGTAGCATACAAATATTGAATGATCTTGGCCCCTTATAACTCTTAGTTACTAGGTCGCTTTCTATTTCCCTTGTTTAAGTCTTAAAACCCTTTGAACCTCGGCGTTCGGCCTTAATATCTGTACTCTAACTAATACTCTACCTTTTTCAGACCTTAACCTATCCTATAAACATCATAACATTCTAAAGTTAATCCAAAATAAAATATTAAACCTCTATTTGCTAAGCATTTTCCCGAATGCTCCCTTAGGTAACTCCTTGACGTGCCTCGGCTCTACAACCCTATATACCCAAGGTCATCACTCATAACCAACTCTCCCATGCTCTTAAGACTCTATACTAACTCCTAAACTTGATTTAACACAGAGGCCTCACTCAGGCCTTCCTATGGCTCTCAAACAAGTTGACTCAAACCTGCCCGACTCTAGCTACCAAACTGCCCTATTTTAGCTCTCTTAAAACTCTATTATCTAGCCTTATGGTCGACTATAATGGCTGGAAAACCTTCCTAGGACTTTATTACACTCATACAAATCAAAGTCCAAGGGATACCTACCTATAATACTCCCAAGTCAAGCCACAAACATAAGACAACACAACCTACCCCTGTTTTGGTTTGCTCTCGGGTTTACACCCTTGAAGCAACCAAAACTCCAACTTTTCCCCACCTATGGCTTCTGATCTCTAGTACCAACATTATCCCAATGCTACAGGTCCTAAGCCCTCCAACAACTTCATAAAAACTCCCTCAAAAACCCTTGGAGCCGAGATCAAATCTCCATTCTCCTAATTCGACTTACAACAACTTCTCCTTCTAAACTCACTTCGAAATGAACCCAACGAAGCAAGTTCATTCAACATTAGTTTATTATCAATATCATACTTTATATAAACTATCAAGTAAAATCATGCTTTTTATCAAAATCATCAAAATCAACTAGCAATTAGGCATGCAAACACACTAGCTCCTAATCTCATGATTTCGAAAATACTCTTAAAATTTACATCAAAATTCGAATTTAAAGATATGATATCCACTGAAATTTCAACTCATTAACATGGCATATTCATATTTAACAAAAGCAAATCATAACTTATGGCATGCAAAGCAAAACAAGGTCATAAATCAAATCATGGAGCCGGTTTGTCTATATCTCCCATATACTCAAGTATCAAAATTTTCACTTGTAAAAACTAACATGCAACCTTTAACAATATCATATCTCAATTTACTCTTAGCATGCAAGATCTTAAACTAACATTTCCATCACAAAAACATTATAAAAACCAACATGCAAGGGCATACTCAAAAGAAATCACTTAAACGAGATTTTTCTACACAACTTTCTCAACTAAACTTCCCCATAATCCACCTATATCATTCGGCTCCTAAGAAGTCCTAGCCGAATGATGGTGAGTAATATGATGTCATGATATGGGAGTGTATACACTAAACCCTTGATTATCATATACTCTTAATATGCCTTTGTTTTAGACCTCAAACTCATAAGAGTCAAGATGTTCAACTTTAGGCTTAACTAAACTCAACATGCAAGCCTTAAACATCAAATACATATCATACTATACCTATATTTCAAATGAACTAAATGTGTAGGGGTGTATTTTGGTTGAGAATTGAAAAAGAAAATGAAAAACAATGGACAAGGGGTAGGGGATGTGGGCTTGGGCCGAGAGAGAGAGAAAGAAAGAGAAGAGAGTGTTGGTGAGGAGTGTGAGTAGAGAGAATGATCACCTTTTGGCCATTTTGTGTGATACTTTCAGTTTGTAGAGCTTACATTTACTTATTTGCCCTCCTCTCTACAACTAATGAGAATTGCATGCAAGGTTACTCTAGTAATTTGTTTGGTCAAAGTAGTGGTAGTGGGGTTGGAAATGTCAACAATACCCTTCTCTTCTATTGAATAGAAAATGCATGCAATGTTATAATGGTAATCTACTAATTATAAGTCTAGTTATCCAAATATTATTATAGAGAATGATTTTTATAAATAAAAGTGCAAATCTATAAATCACAAAAGTCATACCATAAATTAGTTTGGAATTTTAAAAATTTATAAGATCACTTTCATAATTTTGAAAAAAGATTTCTTTAAAAGAGAATTTTTCCATAATTACTACCCTTAATAACATACTCTAAAATATTCAAATAAAGGCATTTCCTTTTTAAAAAAATTTTCTAAATAAAACACAAAATCTAGCAGCTGTTACAAAACTTTATAAAATAACTTTCACAAGTTTTTGGACATAAAAGATTTTTTTAAGAAAATTATCATAATCTAATATTTAAAAAAATATATGCTCGAATAAAATAATAAATTATTTTCTAAGAAAAATTTTGTTTATACATACAATGTGTATTTAGTGCACACCATCAAATTCACATAACACATATTGTCACACATATATTTATATTTATTCACAAATATATACATTACAAATACCTGTTGTAACATAGAATGGCCGCAGTTGGGATAGAATGGCCGCATAGCTTTATTAAATGCAATCAGCTTTACACTCTGCATGCAGAATACCTACAAAAACACAAGAATATGTATTAAAAATTTTGTTCAGTCAAGCTTTTACCTAAGATTCTTCCCTGTACATTCAGATTCTCCATTCCATTAAGTGGTTCCTAATCTGTTTTAGCCGCAGAGCTTTATTAAATACAATCAGCCTGCATGGAGAATACCTACAAAAACACAAGGATATTTATTAAAAAAAAAATTCAATCAAGCTTTTACCAAAGATTCTTCCGAGATCCTCCCTTCCATTAAGTGGTTCTTAATCTGTTTTATATATATACTGGATTCTTTTTTAGCTGATTTAAAGGAAAGTTTATATTAAAAAATACAAAAACATGTAAGTGAATTTTATATTAAAAGAACATTTAGCAGAACTTTTACTTTTAAAATATTACCCATGTCATAGATTTTTTTATTAAAAATATTTAGGTTTTAATATGTTTTGTATTTTTAACACATGATCCTCTTAATAATTTTTTGTTGCGATTAAGTGTTTTCAATATAAGATAATCTTAAGAGTTTTGTATTATTTTCTTAAAAATATTTGTTAATAATTTTACGAAATATTATTAAAAATTTGTACTAAAACTACTTAAGTTTTTTTAGCATACTATTGTATTATAATTTTATTTTAATACTAGAATTTCTTATGTGTTTTTATTTTCTCAAAGTTTCATTTGCCATCTAATTAAAATCTTCAAATCTTGTGAAAATAATTTTTAAGTTGAAACTTAAATTTATAAATAATTATTTTAAAATAAATATAAAGTTCTCCTAAATTTGACATAATTGTTCCAGCATAACTTTGAATTTTTTATAGATATTTTGCTAGAATGTGTACACTTACAAGAATCTTATATAAAATGCAAACTAAAATATTTACAGTGTTTAAATTAAATGCAAACTAAAATGCAACATATGTAAAATCGTCTTTTTGCAAACATTTTCAAAATAAAAAAGTACTTTCATAAAAAGTTTCAGAAATTGGTAAAATGGCAAATAATTTTTTAAAAAGTAGTATTTTTGGTAAATTCACTATTCTAACTTTTAGTAAAATAATTTGCAGAGTATTTAATGAAATTTTAATAAATTTATACTTAAAATACTTAAGAGAATCTTAAAATTTTAAGATTTACTAATGTGTTCTACAAGTTTTTCTACTAGATTCATTTATGTATCTTATATGAAATATATAGTTAAAAAGTTTTGAAGATTAAATAAGCCATTTGTCATCACAACTAATTTTTTCAATTATAATAACATATAAAAATATTGTGGTAGTTGATTTAAAATTTTATAACTTAATATATTCTTAAAATAAATTTACTAAATATTAGAATACGACTACTAATATTTTATATACAGAGGTAGGACAAAATATATGGTTCAGCTCGTATAATTATTTAATTTGATGGATAAATCAAAACACATTTATAACAACATGCGCATAATTAAGTAAGATTCACTTATGTGTTTTTGGTGTAATTTTATTAAAAAAAATTATTTTTATCAAATACTTATTTCTTGAATTTAGTTTTATTTCGATAGTTTTTTTTTCAAATGCCATTACATATCCAAACATATTGAAGATTCTAATGTTTAGGACGAATTAGAAAATATAACTACTACTTTGTTTTACATTATTTATGCTACAAAAACTGAAATAATTTTAAACTCGTATAAAAAAATAAATAAAAAACGTACCAAAAAATATAAGAAAATGAAAAGAATTTTATGTCTAAAAAAATTCCGAAATCTTATATAAAAACTCTACGAAACCTTTTATTAAAAAATATAAAATACTTGGAAGATATGGTATATTAAAAATTAAATAAAAAACTTGTATTTAAAAAATAAAACACTTAAGAGAATCTTATGTTCAATAACATTAAAGAAAATTTTGTATTAAAAAACTAAAACATGTTACAAAATTTTATATTAAAAAAACACTTAGCGGAATCATTACTTTTAAAATAATATGCATGTAACAGAATTTTTTTTATTAAAAACACTTAATAAATAGTAAATTTTGAAAGATTTTTAGAGGTTGGTAAAATGGCAAATACATTTACAAAACGTAGTATTTTTGGTAAATTTCATATTCTAATTTTTATTAAAAATAATTACAGAACATTTGCTGAAATTATTATGATATTATACTTAAAATACTTAGGAGAATCTTAAATTTTCCGTCAATATAGAATACTATCAATATATGAAAATGTAATATTTAAAAACACATCACGAAATCTTAATAAATTATTTAACTATTTAAAATTCTTTTTTGAAAAATATAAACAGTTTTCTGAAAATATTTTTAATTAACAATGAGATTGCTTTAAGTGTTTTTTGGATATATATATATATAGTATTAATTTTCTACAGTGTGATTTTTTTTTAAACTGAAGGATTCCTTAAAGTGTTTTTTATTAATAATATATGTTTTATATCGATACTTCTTAATAAACATGAGATATCTTAAAGTGAATTTCTCAAATGTGTGATTTGAATATTTTTTTGTATTTTTATGTGAAATATTTTTTTCATATTATAAATTTTGTTTTTAAACTTTCAATAGAACTATTGTTTTGAAATTTTACTTTTAAATTTTTAATAAAAATTTTGACTTTTACCCCTTATTGATTAAAATATTAAGTCTACAAAAAGTAACATTTCATGACAATTTTTTATATAAAAAAAAAGAACAAAAGATTATAAAAAAAATAAGTGATAAAGATCTTAGAGTACTAAAAAATACTAAAGAAATAGTAAATATTGAAAAGAATACCATACAACTGAAAAACAAGAAACCTCTTAAGAATAACTTTCAAGCCATGTTCACCCTATATTAGTCATCTTAATCATCTTCAAAATCACATCATGAATCTTTGATACATGACCTCATCTTATTTTTCATTATATTGATCCTTCCAGCCCGAAAAAGCAGGCTTAATAAGAATACTCATATAGTTAATGGACATTGCAATGCCAATATTAAACATGAGGGTTTGACGCCTGATACATCATGAATCTTCATTCACCTGCTACATTACACCCCAAGAAAACACCTTAACCATTCCTCACTATAAGGTTTAGCTATTAATCTGAATTTGTGGGCTTAAGTTTTTGGTCCTGTCTTATTATTTCGGGTCGAAGGTCTAGTGTCCAGCCAATGGAAGTAGTCAATAAATCGTGGAGATCTTCTAGGAGTTTTTTTTGTTAACGTCTTAAAATAAGATATGTATTAGGGAGTTGGTTGTCACATTTTCCTAATTTCTTTCCTTTATGCATTTTCAATTATATGTAATCAGTTTCTAATAATAAGAGTTAATACTTAACGTGCAACAACATTTTTCTCAGTTTCATATATTAAACTTACAACATTTAACAGAGTAGAGTAAGACTGTTTTCAACAATCTGGTATCAGAGTTTCGGGAATTAGTGCATGCCCAAGTATATGCCCAGGATGTCGACAACAGAAATAGGAAAATGCAAGGATGGTACGATGAGTTTGAGTTACCCCATGCTGACAAGACAAAACTACACAGTGTGGGCAATGAAAATGAGAGTGTTTATGGAGGCCCATGGTGTTTGGGAAGCCATTGACCCAGAGGGGTTGAAGACGATCGAGAAAAAGACTGATAAGATATCTTTGGCAGCTATTTACCAAGGTGTTTCGGAGGACATCTTGCTGACATTGGCTGAGAAGAAGACTGCCAAGGAAGCATGGGAAGCCGTGAAAACGCAGTGCCAGGGAGCAAAACGCGTAAAGAAGGCACGAGTCCCAACCCTCAAGGTTGAGTTCGAGTCAATGACAATGAAGGATACTGATTCTCTTGATGATTTTTACCTAAAGCTGAATGGCCTGGTGACCAACATACGTGCACTGGGGGAGGGTATTGCTGATGCGTATGTGGTAAAGAAAATACTTCTTGTCGTGCCTGCGAAATTTCTGCAGATTGCCTCAACCATTAGGCAATTCGGAAACATTGAGATGATGACAATTGAAGAAACGATTGGGTCCCTAAAAGCACATGAAGAACACTTACGGGGGAAAACTGAGAACAATGGACACCAACTGCTTCTCACTGAGGAGGAATGGAACAAAAGAGAATGAGAAGAACACAATTACTGTTAACCAGAGAAGAATGGCTGAAAAGGACAAACAAAACAGATGAGGCATCTGGACAGAGATTTCGAGGAAGGGATAGTACTCGATGGATTAAAGACAAAAGCAAGGTACAATGTTTTAATTGCAGTGCTTACGATTATTTTACTGTGTAATATAAGAAACCTAAGCGATATAAGGAAGTGAAGGAAGAAGCCCTCATTGCACAAGTCCCGGATGAAGAACCAGCACTACTAATGGCGATGTGTGGTGAGGAACAGGGAAGCACGATGCTGATAAACGAAGAAAAAGTGACTCTTAAACTAGGCCCAGAAAGGGATGAAAAATTGACAGAGTCCAACCTTTGGTACTTGGACAATGGTGCAAGAAATCACATGTCAGGACAACGTGAAAAATTCAACGAGTTGGATGAAAGCATATCTGGAAGGGTTAAGTTTGGTGACAATTCTGTGGTATACATAAAGGGCAAGGGTTCAGTAACAATTCTAAGCAATGATGGCTAAAACAGGACACTGAAGGAGGTGTATTACATTCCCTCCTTGCGCAGCAACATCATAATGTTAGTGTTTGTGCCCTAGAGACAACACTATTATGTTTTAGTATAAGACATATGGATTATTAAAGTTTATGTTCTATCGATTATTCCCTTCTATAATCTATTAACTCTTAATTTACTACGATATAAATGTTAGATTAATAAATGTCCTTGGAATATGATATGGATTCTATATCTCTAAGTACGTGACTTGGAAATGAGATTATGAGAATAGTATCAATATTCTTAAAGATCCCTAGTCGAGTATTATTATTATTAAGGGACAATAATAATGCATTAAGACTGGTGTGTTTGTT
>PHNY01125596.1:25182-37831 GCA_003724115.2 Anethum foeniculum | reverse complement strand
GCACAGAGCAAGGTACGTAGGCATCTTGTGAAGACAGATTAAGTCACGAAACACGAGATCAGTCATAAAAGCTTGAAGCTCTCCACAGTAGTTTAAAAGTGTTAATTTTATTCCACAACAACTGCAAAATCATTAAATCAATTTTTTTTGTCGGATTAAATCAAATCTTATTAAATATATGTTAATTTTTTTTTTTAAAAAGCGTGATCATAGTCTTGAGTATGATCTTACAATGCAATGTTATTGGATTATACGTGTTTAGCTATGCTGTATTCAGATCTTATAATTTGGTTAAATTGATCAATTTCAATTCGAATAAATTTCAAATTATATTATTTTTCAATTAGCATAATTGAATATAGTTTAGATCCAATTTGGTCTAATTTCGATTCAGATTTAATTTAAATTTTACATAATTTGTATTAATTTCGATTTGGGGGTTAATTTCGATTCCGATTGATTCAAATAAAATTCAGGACAAATTTTCTAAAACAAAAAAAAAAGAAGAAAAATTCATGACAAATTTTGAATTCTTTCTTGATCTTTTTTTTAAAAAAAAATTGAATCAATAAAAATATATTTTCAATTAATATTAAATTATCGTATAACTGAAAAAATTAATGTTAAAAGTAAGTTTGTCGTAATAACACCTTTTTGTTACTCATTCATTTATTTTATTTTGTGATTTTTTAAAGAAATATCGGATTCTTGATATAAATTTTTTTATTACTAATTAATATTTTTTTAAAATTAGATTAATATAATGTTAATTCTTTAACAAAAATTTATTGAGATTTTCTCGTACATATTAATTAAAAAATTAAAAAAATGCAATTAAAAATTCATTTTTTTTAAAATAATTGTAGATATACTATTCTAAATGATTTTAATTGCAGATATACGTTTACTACTACAAGTTAGTTATAAATCATTACGGTAGAGTTATTTTTGTTTCTTATTCAACGCTTTGAAACTTTAATTACGCTTGCAAACTTCGATTACGATCTCATCACCTCAATTACATAGCAGATTGATTACAAACAACCACATAGATCATTTTAGAATTGATTTGTTCATTATCATCGAAATCAAAAGTTAAACTAGTTTTGCAAATTATTTTCAAATCGAAGAAAAGGTAACTTCTAATCGTTAAATTGATAGGAAAATTGTAGATCTACTTGTATTCTATTATAAAAGTTTGTATGTGATAATTTGAGCTATTCTTGTTGCTTTTAGTTGTATAAGAGGTTGAGAGATTCAATCTGATTGAGCTGTTAGGTGGCATAATTTTTAAATTGTGTCAAATTCTTGTTGTTAGGTTGCATAAATTTGAAAAGTTGAGTCAAATTAGTGGATTAATTATGATTGCTAAAGCCTAAGCTAGCTGTTATTTCAATTTAGGCTTTTGCGGTTACGAATGATGTGTCAAATCATGTTGTAGTTTAGTTATTAGGTTGCATAAATTTCAAAAGTTATGTCAAAATGGTGGATTAGTTATGAGTGTAAAAGCCTAAGCTAGGTGTTATTTCATTTTAGACTTTTATGGTTGTGATTGATGTGTCAAAATGTGTTGTGCTTTAGTTGCTAACTTGGATAAATTTGAAAAGTTATGCCAAAATGGTGGATTAATTATGATTGTGAAAGCATAAGATAGGTATACTTTCATTTTAGACTTTTGAGGTTGAGATTGATGTGTCGAAGCAAGTTTGATTTAGTTGTTAAGTTGCATAAATTTGAAAAGTTATGTCAAAATGGTGGATTAATTATGATTGCACAAGCATAAGCTAGGTATACTTTCATCTTACTCTTTTCTGGTTGCAATTGATGTGTCCAAGCATGTAGTAGTTAGGTTGTATAAATTCGAATAGTTATGCCAAAATGGTGGATCAATTATGACTACAAAAACATAATCTAGATATGCTTTCAATTTAATCTTTTCTGGTTACAATTGATGTGTCGAAGCATGGTGTCATTTAGTTATTAGGTTGCATAAATTTGTAAAGCTATGTCAAAATGGTGGGCTAATTATGATTGTGAAATCCTAAGCTAGTAGTGCTTTCAAATTAGGCTTTGCTTGTTGCGATTGAAGTGTCCAAGGATATTGTCATTTTCAATTAGTTTATGCTTGCAAAAGTGTCAACTATGTGTGTTTCGTTTTAATTTTTCAACTTGCATTTCTTTTCTGAAACTAAGTCATATATTAAGTTATAAGGTTGCCTAATTTATAAAAATAATGTCAAAATAGAGAATTAGCTTTTCTGTTAAAAATTCCTCAGAAAATTGTCCTTAGAGTTTAATATTTTGTGGTTGAAAAGCAAGTGCTGTATCGAGTTACTAATCAGTAAATTTGCTCTGTTTTGCTGTATATCAGTTTGTGGTAGCAATTGATATGTACACATATTTTCTTCAAAAAAAAAAATTATAACCTAGCTTGTGTTTTGGTTGCATATTTCTCATCAATATTCCAATTATTGTTCAACATGATGGCCAATGGGATAAAAATACAAGTTACAAAAGTTTTAAGCTTTTCAGTTTGCTTCTTCGAATAAATTATGACTATAATAACTTGATCGGAATGATATGCAATAACTGAAGTTGCAATCACAATCAAGTTCAATATTAATTCAATATCAGGTAAAAGATGGATATCCTCATTTCACAGTTGTGGTAGATGATCAGTTGCTATTCTATGAAGATCTCAAGAAAAGAGAAACTGACTTCAACATATATCCTTTGTGCATTATAGTTGAAAACTCAATTACGCAACTATCATCTACTTTCAATCATAGTGAAACAACGGTGGAAGATGGACATCTTGGGGTTCAAATTACAGAAGCTGTGATGTGTTTATTTTATATCTAACAGCAAGCGCACGGTGTCTATTACTAGTACAAAGTGGCAAGTGCAGGTCGTATCCACAAGGAGACAGTTCTATCAATTTCGACTCAATTACTATAGATTATTTCAAGAGCAAAACGATGTGAAGAATATTTTACTAGCTAATAATTTAAACTAAATTAACACTAAACTAATTAAGCTAAACAAACAATGAATATTAAAACCTAGGGCAATCAGGTCCACCATGCTTACAAAATAACTGGCCTTTAAACTGCAGCAATAAATGTGATCACACAACTAGAGTACGCTAATCTCTCCCGAGCATTAACACTCTCAATATATTCTTACACAATTTATCACTTCTAGTAATATGATCGGTTAGTTAATTAGAGCAATTATTAATCTCTCCCGAGCATTAACGCTCTCAAAAATCCAATGATGCTCCCGCTCTCACTTTCAATTCCGCTAATCGTATATGTGCCTCTAGTGAGTAAAATCTCCCGATCTATTACTCTTATTTACATATAATTAATTCATGATATCGGTCGATTACACAAATTAATAATGAAAACATAATCAATTAGCATTAACCATAATCAATCGAACTACTATGAAAATCATGCCAAGATTATAGTGCAAACTTCCCATTTTATGCCCTAGAAAACAACTACTCGCTAATAATTAAACAAGAAAAATAATTAAGAAAAGGAAAGAGCATAATTAAACTAACAAGAATAAAGAAGAAATTTAGATACGAAAACATGCAATCATTAATCGTGCACAGGATGAAAATCCATGGCTTTTTTCTAAATTCTCTGTATATAAAACCCTAACTATGTCATCCTCTACAATATTATGTAAGTGTCTAAAACTAATCATCAAATCTGATGTCTCTTCTAATAATAAAAGTATTTTCTTATTCTAATCAAATTACAAGTTAGACTTCTAAGCCAAGTAGGATTCTTTAATAAAAATTCGTAGCTGTCTGTTCTCTGCAGTTTTTGGGCTGCTCCAATTGGATTCTCCTTACTGGACCATCTCCGAATTAAAGAGAATTCCGTAAGTTTTGTGTGGGCTGTAAGATCGTCAGAAACGGACTTCTGGAACACAAAATATGGTTCAAACAGTATTTTCAGCCCGTGTAACCTAATAATACGAATTTTCTTCTATTTTCACTTCAAAATAGGACTTTTTGCTCCAACTCCTTCCAAGTCTAGAAATTCCTTGTATCCTACAATAAAATATTAAATCTATTAAATAAAAATCCAAATCAGTGCAAAACAAAATAAATATGAGAATAAAATCATCTAATATATATCAAGCTGCATTATCAAATGCAACAAATTACATCACTGGTGAAGTAAGTACAACCATTGTTGCAGTATAACCATAGTTTCTGGTAAAATGCTATACATACCAACTAAAACAACCGTACAAGAAGATGTCATGCAACACAAGAAAGATGATGTGATCACTAACAAACACCATCGACATTTATTAGAATTTCAAATTTATATAGACAAGGAAATCTTTACGCTTGTTCAGAGCCACTATGCAATCAACAAAAATTTCCAGTTTAAAGTCAAAAGGTCTTGCAAAAGGGATTTAACTGCATGCAGTGACAATAATTGTAATTGGATGTTGAGTGCATCCAGGAATGGAAACACAAATCAGTTCATAATACGAAGATTTGTCATCAATCATAGTTGTGCTCTTGATATAAGGTTTAAAGGTCAACGACAAGAAACCACGACCATTATTGCGGACACTATCAAACAGAAATATACAAATATAAAAACAACTTACATAGTTACGGATATTATACATGATATAAGGACTGAATATAATGTCAATGTCAAGTATAATAAAGCATGGAGATCAAAGGAAAAAGCTCTATAAATGATGAGAGGAAATACAACTGATTCATATGCTGAGTTATATATATACTTATTTGTATATGTTGTACAACACAAATGCAGGATCGATAATTGAATTACAACTGGCAGAAAATAGTTGTTTCATGTATTTGTTCGTAGCGTTGCACGCTTCAATAAAAGGTTGAAATTATTTCTTACCACTTGTCGTACTTGATGGAACCATTCTCAAATCTGTATATGGAGGTACTTTATTAGTGGCTGCAACTCAAGATGCAGGTGGCAGAATTTTTCCACTTGTATTTGCAGTAGTAGATTCAGAGAATGATTTGTCATGGGAATGGTTCTTTGCAAAGTTTAGCAAAGCTTATAGGGGAAAGGAAGACATGAAAGCATTATAAAGGAGCAAATAAGTTGTACTCGGAAGTATCAAATGTGTTCAGCATCCTTCATCTATTTAGAAAACATTAAAACAAATTTCAAGAAAAATTGAAGAGGATAAAGGAAGAATACCTATTTGCTGCAAATGCATATACTGTGAAAAAGTTTAACTATCACATCAAAGAACTTGAGAAGGTCGAAAAAAAGTGCAACTTTATTTGCAACATATTTGGTATGAAAAATGGGCTAAGGTCTACTCAGCAAATAATTGATTTTCAAACATGACATCAACTATTGCAGAATCATTAAATTCAGTTATAATTTCAATGAGAGAGCTTTCAATCTGTAAAATGTTGGAAAGTTTACGAGATTTGATACTGAAATAGAGTTGAAAAAATCGGAATGAGACAACTACAACATCAACACAGCTAACAAGGAAGTACGAAGAGCTCTTAAAGACAAATTACCATTACTCAGTGGATTTATCGTTAAACTCTAGCAACCTAAAATCATAGCTTACATATATAAGTAGACTTAATATATATATATAACAAAATTGTTTCACTAATTCAAATACAACTTACTAGATACACCCCACAAATAACATCTTTTTTGAAGCATATAATAAGGATAAAAACTATATAGTTGATCTGAGTAAAAAAAACTTGCACCTGCAACAGGTTTGTGAAACTTTTTTTCTTAATACGTTATTTTATGAAAAGTGATATTGATTTTTATATGTTGTTTTCATCATTTAATTAATTTTCCAGTTTCCAAATTGATCATATTCTAAGTGGTATTAGCCAATGCAGAAAGTAAGTAAGATAGCAAAGGAGTGTATTTATAAACATTCATTGAATTTGTGGACATGAGAGACTAGAGACTACATAGATTATTTTTTATTTGTCTTTTTTCATTTGCTAAATATTTTTTTGTCTTTGGGATTGTAATGGTTGTTCCATTCCAGTATTTAGTTAGAAACTTATTCTGATCTATCTCCATTCTTTGTACATACTTTATTTTAATGCAAAGGTCTTTTAAGCCCAAAAAAAAAAGACAATTATTGTAATATACTATAAAAACGAAAAACTGACTTCTATGTGGACAAAAAAATACAAAAGCAATTAATTTTTTTTATATAAAACTAGAAAAAGCTTGCATTTCCTTGCTAAATGCAGTATGGTTGCGTTTGAATGCTAAAGTTAATATGGTTACATGTTTATGCTAAAAGAACAAACTAATGTAAATAATAAACTAATGTAATAGTAGTATTTTAGGTTAGAACCAGGCAACATTTTTGAACATTAAGGAGCTTCTTCCATCATGTTCAAGCTCAACCCTTCAAACCATCACTCCGTAATCTCTTTTTAAAAAAAGTTACATAGACTTACCATTTTACGTACTTCTTTTATTTGCCAATATTTGACGTTCTAGGAAGTTGTCTTTTTTCTTTAATATTTGGCGTTCTCCTTTCCCGGTGTTCTTTTATCAACCTACTTCCCACCTTACCCCTATTTACTTTTTCAATACTTTGAATTTTCAACATCTACATTATTAAGGTGAGTTTATCAATAATTCTTTTTGAATAAATAAACACACAGGAGAGTACATGCATTTGTCTTTCTATACTCATTTTATACTCTTATAACTTCTGAGAATGGATTTCAGGGGGTATCTTATAAAAGAAGACAAAAATCAAAGTGTAGAAGATAATAAGACCGGTATATCATTGATGAAGGAATAAAATTACAAAAATCTTTCACCAAAAGATCTACATCAAGAGGTAATAACAATGTCATATATATACTTTTCTAGTGTAAAAATATTTTGGTTGGAGGACAAAAATGATGAATAACAATGTCAGATATATATACTTTCTTAGTGTATAAATATTTTTGTTGCAGGACAAATATGATGAATCTGGAGAAAGTAAAAAAAACTGGAGGTCTAACTCAAGAGATGACAAAGATGTAAAACACAAATTTGATCCAAATGAATTTTCAAAAGACTGATGTAGACTATGACAAAAGAATTGATGTATATCAATTTTATATGTTTGCTGAGTTTGGAAATGAAATTTTATATGTATGCTCAGTTTTTTTTATATATATGTTGAGTTTTTATATGTAAAATAGTTTGCTTTTTTAGTTTATGATTAAAATTTTATGACTTTTTCATATAAATGTACAAAAATATAACAATTCATTATTTAGATAAATAACACAAAATTAATGTAAATTACCTTTAGGAACATTTTAACAAAGATTAGAAATAAATTAAAATATATATATTTAATTTAAATATTGAATTATTTCATCAACAAGATTCGGATCACAATCTATTTGATCAGGTAACTTTTTTTCTCTCTCTAAAGCATTTTTGCCAATATGGGGGATTTTGTAACTATTATCACCTTTTACGTTCAAAATCTCCCTCATACATAATTGTAAAATCAAGAAGATATGATTCAACTGGTCAACTGGATAGTTTTCAAAAAAAAATTCAACTGCATTTATAAGATCATCAATCGTTTTTACTGCAACTTTGTATCTAAAGGATTGGAGAGTTCTAAAAAACCAAGCTCCAAGACATTTAAATCAGGAGAGTTTGGAGGTTGACACATTAAATGAATATCAAAACCATCTTCTTGTGCATCTTCATAAAACTCTGTATCTATAGGATCAACGTGAGTTCTAGCATTATCTTGCTGAATGAATATGACCTAAATGTTCCCACCTGGCAATTTTTCTCTAATTCCTGGAAAAACTTTTTTGAGTCAAAAATTGTTTGAAATTTTCTCTTTTCATAGATGTTATTGCCTTTGTCTCGAGCGTCTTAGCAAGTTATTTCTAGTACTCCTCTGAGTAGGTTCTTTGGTAACCAATGAAAAAATTTCAATCTTTTACGATAATGTGAAATTACCACCAGCATGAAATCATAATCAAACGGTAGCAGCCCAAAACATAACTTTGGTAATAAAAAAATTTCTTTTACAGGTACGATGAAGCTCCTTTTCATATTCCAAAATAAAATATGACTATGTACCTTTTGACAAGTTAAACCACTTTTCGTCTATATGTACTATGTAATACATATTCATAAACTTTGACTCGGGAAGACTATTTTTGTCTAGCATAGATAGACAAAATTTTAGTCTTGCTTTCTTGTTATCTTCAGTTAGACTTGGCTTGAGTGGACTGAGTGTCGCTCTATAACACCTAGTTTTAAATTATTGGATAACACTAATATGCTAAATTTCATAGCAGTTGGTGCATCTCGGAGAGTTTTTTTTTGTGTAAGGGGAAGATTTTCCGACCATAATTTTTTGTTTTTGAATGAGATACATCTGTGACTCTATCCCTTATATTTTTTTTGGAGAACTTCCAAATACGTTGAACATTCCTCATTGGTACGGATAAAATTGATGCAACTTCCCTGGTTGTATATTTTTTAAGTTTCCATTTGCACTTGTTCTCAACAAAGCAAGATAAATGGCATGTCTTTGTTCATTTGACAGTATCTTATAATTTTTTTATTGTCTTTAATTTCCTGATTCATTTTCTTCTCCTGTAAAATAAGTATATTTAAATCAAATCTATGAGATAATTTTTTTTAAATAAAATGATTTTAAAAAATAAATAAAAAAAATTACTCTCATGATGGTCATTATAGTGGAACAAAATTTCTTCTTCTTCCGACGAATTATTTGCACCTACAAAAGTTACAAAAGTTAAAAAGATTCATATATAGTATTTTAAACTATAAAATTAGCACTACCATTATTACAATTTTTTCTTTTAAAAAATCTTACTTTTAAATGGAGGTTCATACATGTCAATATAATTAAATTCTTCAGATGAATTATTTTCTAATTCTATAGAAGTTTCACCTATAAAAAATAAAATTAAAAGTAGTTAGACAATAAAATTTAAAAATTAAAATTTATTAAAATGAAACTCAAATTGAAAAAACAAGATCAATAAAGTAAATTTACTCCCAAAAAGTTCAGTCCAGTCAATTTGATTTGTTCTAAATCTCGCTTAATGTTGGGATAAAATATTTTCTTCTATATGATACTGTGAGCTCATATCAATTTTATATTCACACAAAAATTTTGCATATGTAAACATAAAATTTTACAAAAGTATAAAAAAATTTACGTAATAACAATTAAAATAATTTTTTTTACTTTAACATAAATATAAAATGAGAAACATGTATTATTAGTATAAGCAAAAAGAAAAGGCTAAGTCACATTAACAAAGCCAAATAAACTTTTGATTATAAAAATCATTCACACTAAAAAAAATCATATACATATTATAAATATAAATAACATTAAGTAAGAAAAGAGCACATGTATCATTGAACATTAATATACTCTCACCGAACATTAACATAAAAATTAAATAAAACTATAGAACATACTACAACATCGTCAATTACTAATCTCATTCGGAACATTGACTCAAGGTACTAAACTTTCAGGTATGAAACTTTCATTATTTTCATCAGGGGACTCTTTATCACCATCATCATAATCAACAGCACCGTGAAAAAATTAGGTAACATACAATTTCAATAAAATAAAACTGAAAATCAAAATTTTTCAAATTTACCTGAGATAAAATTGTATACCTTACTCAAAATAGATCATAAAACTTTTAAATTTCAAGATCAAAGTATGATTGTTGCTCATTAACAATACTTTTCAAATTTTAAAATTCAGAAAATAATTTCTTCTGACTAGACTCCAGTTTTTTCAATTTTTTTTTGCATTTTTTTCACAAAATTGTCTGATGACAGAGAAACATGATTCACACGTCTAAGAACATATTCTACAAAATCGTCATCAGAAACATTAACAACAACTACATTTATAGGAGCATTAACATCTTTATTTTTTAAAAGTAGTTCCCCCAAATGTAATTATTCAATCTCCATTGCAATTAGAGCCAACTCTTTAACTTGCAACTACAAAATGCAAACAAAAATAATTACATGACAGATAAAGATATTAAAGGGAAAAGACATAAATATACAAACAAATATACCCGATCTGATTTGAGTGATAACATTGTGAAAAATTCTTCAAATTTTTCCAAATAATCATTTGTCCAATTAAGGCAACGCGGAATGTCACCACTGTTATTCATACAATACTTTCCCTCAAGATATGGACAACACTCATAAAACCACAACTGAAAAGCATATGGGACATCACACGACTTATATTAATTATCTTTGAAACTTGTATTCGGGTTATTTTTAAGCGACTCCAAAGTCATTATAAAAACCTCATTCCCCTAAGGAAATTCATCAAACTTATTCGAATCTAATATATGAAGATTACCTTTACGAATCTGAGTTTTGTCGTAGATGTTAAAAGAAAATGATGAAGAAGATATAGTTGTGCCATCTTTACAGCATCTCCGTTACACTTTCAATTTTTGCCAAAAGAGGCATCCTTAATAGAGCTTTTAAATATTGAGTTCACACCATAAAAATAACTGCTTACGAAATTGTTATCCACCTTTGAACAAATCTTCTTGTCAAAATTACCAAAACACCTAATCCTAGTAACAATTGCAAACTCAGCAATACTAAACTTCAACGTTAAACGAGATACACATATCCAAATCTCATCACTATTTGGTTGCACTATTTGCCTAACTAACAAGTAAAGTTGTAAATAAGCTGATTCTGAAGTTTGAAGTTAGGCAACTTCAATCAAATGAACAAAACAACATTTACTAAGATCACCAAGTTGCTCATCAGAAATAATGGTCCGCAAATTAGTTATTGGATCATATTTATTAGCAATAACAAATTTCGCATCCTTATATTTTTCAACACTTAACTCATTGTGCATACCCCAAAATTAAGCAACAAATTACCAAAAAAAAAAAAAACAATACTCTGTCGTCAATACAACATTCAACTACAAAACACTATTTTGAAATATAAATAACTACATAATTCTATGAAAATACACAACTAACAAGTATACATATATTCTATACAACATGACAATCATATAGTATCAACAAAAATATACCTTAGGAGGAGGTAAAAGCATTTGTCTATCAAATTTGCATTTTTTCTTCTTAACCGGAGATGAAACCTTTTTTTTACTCTTGAGTTTCTTTGCTCTAACTTTAATCTCCAAACTCGATTGCGAGCCAGATGCCTCCGAGGCCGTGAGCGATAATCTAGTATAAACCATAGCTAAAAAAACAAAATGCAAAAAAAAACATAATTTAAACTACAATAATACAATGAAAACTTATACAGACATTCAATACACAACATAAACTGTGTATATATCAACAATAACAACTATTAAAACAACAAAATCAATAAATCACGGGTAGTATACATATACACATGCAACTAAAAAACAAACAAAACTAACCAAACATACCTTCGGCACTTTTAAAATGAATATCAAAACTTATGAGCTTCAAAAAATACCTGAAAATAAATTGGAAAAACAAAAATTAAAAGAAATGAATGACATAGAGAAAAGGGAGAAACAGATAGAGACAGGGGAAGAGAGAGACTTAAAAAGAGAAGGTTACAAAATTGAAACAAAGTTTAACATATGCAGAAAGAAACGAAGCTAATTCAACGTACTAATGGAAATTAAATGCTTTTTAAAAAAAACATATATATGCAACAAATAAGACAAATTAACATTTTTACAATTAAATTCCCATAATTTGACATTTTTGACAAAATTTCAAATTTATTTAAAAAAAATATTTTCTTATAGATAAACTAATATTGTAAATAAATATGGTTAACATATATTCTTCGAATATGAGTTATGACCCATTAAAACTATAATTGTACATAAAATTTAATTCTTTATCTTCCTAATTTTGATTAACATCATATCTAAGCCTCATTTGTTTAGAAAGATCTATAGTTACGTGGTAACACGAAGTTCCCAGTAATTGTTGGGCTCAAGGCATGTCTGAACACCATATTTAACAAGCCTACTCAGTTGTGATTTGATAACATTATAACCTGGCGATTCTTGTCACTAGGATTGAGTATTAGTTTCCCAATGTACTTGTCTTGCTATCATGTAGATAGGTTATTCTGATTGCTCAGCTTTAATAATGAGCTTAGACTGTTTTAGCATACACAAATGTAGATACTTGTAGTCTGATAGTTTTTTATTCTGGAAGAAGTTCAAGATTTGTTCATGCAGCAGAGTGATCTATTGAGCAGAAATAAAATGCTAAATGCTTCTAACACCCTATGCAGAGAAGTCAGAATTGCCTATGTCGTGAAGTGCTCAAAGTTGAATCGTGGAGTGTTGAGATCGCAAAGTCCCTATGCCTATGTCGTGAAGTCCAGTTCTTGTTATATAGCAAAGTCCTCAAGCCATATCGCAAAGTGCTATGTAGCAAAGTCCTCAAGCCATATCGCAAAGTACTTAGCATGGCTATATCGCAAACTCCTCTGCATTGTCATATGTATCAAAGTCCTATGCACATTGTGTAGAGAAGTTCGAATTTCGCAAATTTCAAAATAGCTGTGTTGGC
>PHNY01125559.1:9590-24215 GCA_003724115.2 Anethum foeniculum | reverse complement strand
AAATTTGATAATTTAAGGTTTTACTTGTTATTGAATGAAAGCTGGCATCGGATGATGACAACCATTAGAGAATCTGAGCGGAAATAAAAGCACATTAAGATAGAATTCATTAATAGGTTACTGTGGACTGGTGAAAATTATAATGCGATATGAGTATTGTGTACAGACTTACCAAGATTGTGCATTATCTTCCAATAAATCGTAAATATTCAATTGAGAAACTGGTGAATTCGATTTAAAAAGAAGTTATGGTTAGAAATGGAGTACTGGTCAATAGTGTCAAACAAAGACTAGATTTACCTTCAAATTTATTTTTTTTTGATAAGTTCTCAAGAATTTTTTGGAATTGGATTAAAGATAAATATCACCGCGAATTGGCTAGTTAAGTAGAATAACAATTTATACTATAAAGGAGAAGTTAACAGATTAAACATTACATCAACAAGAAAGTTGAGACGAATATTTGCCACTGTTTAAGTTTGCATGTGATAATGAATGTTATCCAAGTATTAGAATACCTTTACGAAATGTTGTATGGATAAAGATCTTCAATGTATTGAGATGAAATATGAAAACGAGAATGACTTAGAACTGATGTGGTACAAGGAGTAAAACAACCTATTGAGATTATTCAAAAGGGGTCCGGAGATAACTCAAGTTATATAAAAAATACACACAGATACGAAAGAAAGGATAATGAGGATAATTTTCGAAGCAAATTGTTATAAAAGGTATAACTTTGGATAAGTTTAATAGAACTCAAAAAGAAAAGGAAAATTAGGTCAAAGATATATAGGGTCATTTAAGACATTAATGAAAGTTGTTAGTAAAAGTTTTCTATAAGTTGTTTTACCCTGAGGGACTTCAATATGTTCATGACGTTTTTATATATTAGCATTAGGAATTATTAAATTGGAAAAAAAACCATGTGGTTGACGGTCCGTCGTGGGAGTTAGTTCATAACTTGACTTGGGAATATGTTTACGTGAATATAGTAGATTAGAATGTACATAAAGCGAGATGTAGAAAGATCAAAATGATCAAAATGTTACGAACGAACTACAAAATAGTATAAGCGATTTAAAATTTGTAAAGCGAAATGCAGAATAAATGTCCCTCTCTATTCGTCAAAGAACGCTGATTCCGAGGACGGAATCCTTTTAAGGGAGGGAGATTGTAAAAACCACAATTAAATAAGTAAATATTGCAACTATTTTACTTAAAATATTTTCTTGTTAGGCACGTGATCATTTAATTGCCTTATTTGAATTTTATAGAAATATTTATCAGTGCAAGATATATTTTTATTCTTGGTTATTTTTTAAATTTAGGGAATAAAAATATTATTATTATTACTGATTTAAATCTTTAATATTGTATAAGTTATAATTTTAAATTCGGATTAACCGAATTATATATATATATACATATATACATATTTTAAATAATTAAATAACTCGAGTTTATGTTTAATTATTAGTTGTTGAGTGATTTTTTTTTTCTTTTTCGTAGGTAAAAATATTATTTTTGCATCAAAAAAATATATTTATTATTACTATTCTTGATATTTTTGGTATTTATGTAAATTGCTTGATTTTAAAATAGAATATTTAATTAAAATTTTAAAGTAATAGTCTAGCTTGTTAGAGAAGACTTGGGATGATTTTGTAAATATTTTGGAAGGAATATTCTAGACTTAGTAGATATTTTTAATAGATTTTTATAGAATTAGATATTTTAGTAGGAGATATTTTGAGAGTATGATTTTAGAGTAAAATTTGGTTAGGAAAATATAAAATCCCTAACATAAAATTGTTTTCCTTAATCATAACATTTAGAACACAAAATTCTCACACATTAAAATCAATTGAAAAACAAAAAGAGAAAGAGGAGAATCAGGGGATCTTGAAGATTTAGAGGAGTAAATATTTGTAGATCATAGCTTAAAGCATTTGCTAATCATTTAATTAAGGTAACTTCCAAATCCTTAATTTAATCAAATCCTTAATTTAATCGTGATATTATTTTCAATTTTAGATAAGGATGCTAGTTAGAGATTTTGTGTATATGTGTAAATTGTAAATTAATTATACAATTAGTGAATATAGGTTTTGATTGCTACGTACTGTGTATTTCAGCAAAAATGTGTTTTTCAGCAAGAATATGCTTTTAGTCGGCCCTTAACATTTTATAAACATACGTATAACCTATTTTAGGGTTTGTAAATTGGGGAAAATAGTTTTTTTTTTGTGGTAAATCGGAGAATTGGGCGTAAGCTGGTGGCCACCACCGGCTCGTGGCGGCTCGGAGGTGGTGGCAGGTGGTTTGTTGATCGGAGAAAATGGAGACAGAGAGAGGAGTGAGACAAATTGGTGATGGTGAGTGAAGGATGTTGTGTGGGTTTGTATGTGTATGTGTATGTGTGAGTTGTGTGAGTTTTGTGTGTGTCGGAGAAGCCACCACCGATGGTGGTGGCGGCGGTGTTGTACAGCGGGGGAGGAGGGAGAGACAAGGAAGAGAGAGGGTGAGGTGTTGATGTGGTTGTGGGCGTTGCGTGTGTGTGTTTGTTGCTGGAGGGTATAGAGTCACCACCGCAGATGTGGTGGCTATGGAAGATGATGATGGGTGATTTAATTATTTTGTTATTTTGATTAAATACAAATAGAAATGTGATATTTTTATTTAATTTGAAATTGTTTGAAAAGAGAGAATAACAGATTTAAGCAAATGAAATCATAGATAAGATACATGGAATATTATTAAGCGGATTAATAATAGTCTAATATTTGGATTAATAAAAGAAATAGAATTAGGATTTTAGTAATTAAATATTTTGGTGAGTTTTAAGAATAGAAGGGATAATTAAAATGTTGGATTATTTAAAAGGATTTAAGAAGTTATTTAGGAATAATGGATTAGTTGTAAATGAATTTGAAAATGATATTCTTTTTAATAATAGATTTAAATATTTCAGATTTCATATTTAATCTTTTTATTATTCTGCAAAGAACTTTGAAAAATTTTAATTAGAAAACCGAGATGACTAAGAAATTGGGAATTTGAATATAATATTTTAAAATAGAAAAGTATTTAATTAGCTTATTAGATGATGAAATGAACTTGGGGATAATGTTTTTAAAATTTGGTAAAGAGAATAAAAGTGGGATTTTGGAAGATTTTATTAAATAATAGGAAAGTTGGATTTTTAAAAGAATAATTTTATCCGACTAGAAGAAGAAATGGAATAATGAATTATCATCTAAAAATAACATACAAGGATTTATTAAATTATTTTTGAGAGTTTGGAAACTAGGATTAATTATATTAGGAGATTAGCGTGGAAGAAAATTTTGGGATTTGGATAAATTCAGAATAAAGTTTATAATTTTTTATGATGATCGGAAACAAAAGAATTATTAAAATAAAATAAATATTAAATTTGTAAATAGCCTAAAAATAGAAATTTCGAGGAATTATTAAAAATGATTGGAGTGTGTAAAATTAAAGGGAATAATTTTATTTGACTTGAAAATTTATTTAGATATTTATGGGTGATTTTTATTTGAGTCAAAGGATAATAGAGATCGTTTTATAGAATTATCTTGGAAATGACGTTTTTAATTAATATATTTAAGAGAGTGATAAGTTTTGTTATTTGTTTAAAATACTTCTCGAGCTCAGATTGTTACGTACAATATATGGTTGCGATCGTGAGAAAAATATTTAGTTTTTAAAATTACTTTAAGGATGTAATACCGTACGGATTTTTGAGTTATAATTAAATTAGACATTTGGATATTGATATTTTATTAAATATTGCTGATTAGCATGTCATTATTAAATGAATTGGATTCTATTGAGTTCTTACTATTGAATTGTTGTTATATGTTGGTTATAGAACCATCCAAAGGGAAGAAAGTGTTATAGATAAGGCGTGTAAGAGTAATTGCTTGTAATTTTGCAATTGTACATTGGACCTGAGGCAAGTTTACTACTTCCCTTCCTCTTACTGAAGTGATATTTAAAATTGAATATTATAATGAATTTTCGTTAGTGAAAATTGTTTTAAAAAAATTGTTTTAAGAAGTTACCTACTTTCGGGAATTCTTTTTAAGGTTGCTATAAAATTTTATCTGGGTTTGTTCTGAATATCTCAAGTGTATGTTTCAACTATTTATCGAATCCCAGTCGTTCTCTTTGTTCGAGACGCCTCCTTATATTCTTTCAGTCAGGGCTTGACTTATTATTTAGGGACAGCCACATTCATTTCTTTTCAGTTAAATTCATTGTTTGTGTTTGACTACCTTTATTGATTTCAAAGACTGGTTCATTTTGCGGATCAGTAAAAATGTTATAGAATGCCATTAAGTACAAATTTATTCGTACCGATTGGTCTCATACTCGAGGATTTGGAAAATCAAAACTAATCGTTGATATTAGCTCATTCACTTCGGTTATTCTCTTGCTTCAAGATAACCAAATGAGTCTTATTGAATCCAATCACTCTCATTATTCGATATGGTTACTTTTGTTGATGTAGATAGGCGATGCGTTGTTCATGTCGTCTAATATAATTTTATTAAACTTTGAATTTGCTCATTGTTCGGGATAAGGTAATTTCGTTTAAAAAGGCCTGATTGTGTGTTAGGTTTTTCGAACGGATATTCATTGTCAAAATATTTCAAAATATACTCATCAAAATTACTCGAGAATTCTTACTCTTGACTGGTCAACATGGTCGGAGGCATACGACCATAGAGATGCGAAAAGTATCTTTTATCCGTTGAATCGGATTCTATTATGGCTCAGGTGGAGCCAGGGTTGAGACGTTAACCCATTTGTTAAATGCTAGCAAATAACGAAAGTAAGATGGGACTCGCTTGAAGGCACTGATCATGCTACGTGCGAGCCCAGCAGGAGTCGATACTTGAGACATTGTAGTTGATCGAGCCATGGGGTATCGAAAGGTGGATGAACAGTGTACTCTTGTGTTCAAATGATATGTTGTGAATGAAAGTAGTGAATTTCTAAAAGTCGGGATATTGTGGATCTCGAAATGTGACTTTATTGTTCATATATGTTGTCATGATATGACAGCTGAAAATCTCTAAATTTTGAAATGTGGTTATTCTTGAATTGATGTTTTACTTTCACTCTGTCAATTATATTTTGGGAATTTCCATCTGGTTATTTTAGTCTCTTCAAATATTATTCATTATTAACAAGTGGTGAACTTGTTGAGCATTCAGTTGCTCACTCTTGGTTTTACAAATGTTTTTTTTAGCAGTTAAATACAAAAAGCTAAAAACACGCCAGATTGAGGCAGAAGGTAAAAAGGAGTCTATGCCACATGGCACTATGTATTCTCATTGTCAAAGCATGCCTCAGAGTCCTATTAGCACTATTCTTTGGATTATATTACGTTGTACGGGTAGAAAATATGGTGTGTAAAAAGGTTCGTAGCCACGTGGAGATGATAGTGATAAGAGGTCCTTGGATCTGTGGAGCGAGATGTGACAACATATTGTGAAGACTTTGTAATCTATTTATATTTGTAAAGATAAAACATTTATCTCTGTAATATTAGACGTGACGACCCGAATTCACGAAAGGGCGGGTTTGGGGGCGTCACACCTGATCTCTCCCAATTATCTACTGTTGAGAAGAGAAAGTTGTTATGGAAGAACAAGTCAGTGCCTCAACCGAAGAAGGATGAGCTATGGAAGAAAGTCTTTGGTGATAAGGTATTAGCAAGAAAACCTAATACTAGAGACTGGCTTGGTGTGAAGGGAGAAAGTGTATATCAAGGAGATGCTCTCAGTATTAAAGACCCCACAGCTCTCACAGATATGTTAGGTGAAGAGATTCAACTGAAGCATTGGTAGAAGGTGATCTCCGTGTTTCTTGTTCTTGATCATTTTGATAAGAACACACCTAAGGAGAAGCTGTTATATTATCTTTCATCTGGTAAGAGATTGAGGGTATCTGAAGAAAATCTGCTAACTAAATCCTGGAAGGAGTTAGAGTATGTACATCAATTATTGAAGGTTGTAAACTCTGGTACAACCAGATGGTCTGAATTTATCAGGAGCATATTCAAATAAAGTAAAGAGGTATTCCTTACAAGACTGTTTACCCAGTTATTCCTAATTACGAACTTCATGATGGTACAGTAACTGACATGCCAAAGGGAGGTGCTCTGATTACTAAGCTATTCGGTATGGATGTTGTCACATTCAATCCAGATGGAAAAGAAATTGGTGTTATACAGCTAGAGGATCTTCACATGAGCAGAGCAAAAATTCCAGACCTTAGGGCAGCTGTTTACCAGAATGATGATTCAACTTCAGAGCTAAAAGATCTCTGAAACAAGCTGAAGATGTATTTGAATATTACTGAAGAAAATCTTATCAAGAAATTCTTTTCTGAAGCATATGGGTATAGCAAGATTGTGGAATAAACTCTGATTTCTTATATGTTGAGTTGTAAATAAATTTTAATTCTTGCATTTAGATTTCTGTTTTGTCATCACCAACTTAGAACTTGTTCATATATTCACATGTACAAGTTGGGGGAGATTGTTAGACAAACTAATGATTTATCAATGTTTAGCACTTAGGCAAATCAGAGTTTATCATTAGAGTTTGTCAGACTAGTATCAGTGTTTGATATCAGTATTTAATATCAGCATTTATCTGTCACATTCTACTGAAGCAGTAAACCAGGATATGATTTATCTGATTGAAGATATTGAAGATTGCAAGGATATATCGGTTGCTCAACATAAGGAAAGGGTAGCAATCAGTTGTTAGATATGATCTGTATCTAGTCATCAGTGTGTAATCATATAAGTAATAATTGATTGTGTAACTGTGTATTATATAAACATAGATTTGGTTAACACTATAGGTGTCGATTATTGTTTTATCATTTTGTGTAACCTAACAGCTCTAAAAAATACTCTTACATTCTTTGAGAGAATACTTGTATTTTGTAATAGTTTTTATTCATCAATATAAAAACTGTTCATCAATTGCTTGTTATTTCGAATTGATTGTTAAATACAGTATTTACCCCCCCCCCTTTACAATATATTTGAGACCTAACAGTTTTAAAATTTTGATCGAAATTGATTATTGATTTGATTATATATTTGGATTGTTTGATATCGGGAATCGTTAGGTCGTGTTTTTGCTTTTGCCGGAACTTTGATTCCGCTTTTCATTGTTTATATTGATTTTTTATTGTTTATGTTAGTTGTAATAGATTGTATGTGTCTCTAGCATGATTTTGATATATAAATTGTTAACTTTCGCTTAGTTTTGGCTGGTATTCGATGTTCGCCGGATTTGGAGCGAGCTCGCCGGCTTCCATGGCTACTTTCGCCGGGTTTCCGAGTGTCGGCTTTGGTTGCTGTTATTTTTGTTGGATATATATTGCTGGAGGATTGGGGAGTGAAAGTGAGTCAAAGAACTTGTCGAACAGTGTGTTTTGGTAGCCAAATGGATATGACGGGATTCCGCGAAGTCGGCCGGAGCTTCGCCGGATTGTGGGGAGTTCCCAGTTCCAGTGAAATTCCGGTAGGGTTCTTGGAAAATCCGGTCATGTTCTTGGCAATAGGGATTCGATCTGTTTCTTTTCCAAAGCCAACCTCAAATCTGTTTGCGGACTTTTTCAAATAAACATAATTTTAAAATCTTATATTTTCATTAATCTTAATTAGTTTAGATTAATTAAGTATTTAGTGATTAATTAAGTTAACAAAATCTAATAAAAATATTTTTAGATTTAAGATTTTATTAATTTAATTATCTTTAATTTATTTTAGTTAATTAATTAATTAATTAAATTGATTAATTAAATTCGTATAATTAATTGATTTTATTAGCGAATTATTAATTAAAATACAACTAATTATTATTTAAGTATTTTAAATTTGAAAGAAATAGTTTATTTAATTTCTAAAATTCTGAAAAATGTTTGTTAATTGTTTATTGATTTTTTTCTCTATCTTAATTAATTTAATTATTAATTGAATTATCCGTAATAAATCGATAACAATTTAACCGTTAGTCCGATTTAAACGAAACGGACGCCTACGGACTCAAAAAATTATTCGCTTTTATCAAAAATGATTTCGAGACAAATTATTTTGTAATAAAAGGTCAATTATTTTACGTACTTCTGAGTCAAATATTTCTAAAAAATTCATATTTTGACCCGATTTCAGTTTTAAAAATACCGAAATGAATCTTTTGAAAATCTTAATTAATTGTGGTATGAAATACGTGTTATGTGGATAACATGCCTACCTATTATATGACGTATCTGCTACCTGTTTAAATGATCAGATGACATGTTTAGCTATAAATGATCACGTAGATGTTAATTGTAGGATAACTTTTAACCGTTAATTGAGTTTGTATTAAAATAGTGTTTTGGTTTATAGAGTCCAGAGGCTAGTTGCCAACAAGGGCCAAGCAGCATAGTTCCAGCTTTTAAGCAGTCAAGGCAAGTACTCTTATCATTTCTAAATTTAGAAAGGATGAATGTTTATATTCTCGAAATGTGAATTATTGTTGTCAATATTCATGTTAGACATTGTTTGCAGCTTATCAATAAATTATTGAGATCATTTCATTCTAGTACTTGTTTTACTAGAAATAATTCCTTTCGCGATAGTTAGTGAACAACTACACTATCCTATTTCAATTCTATACAGTGGAACATTGTTGAATGATTAGAGAATGATCATTTATTCTAGTTATTTCTCAATTAGTTGTTATGAGTACTCCGGACCATGTGAAATGGGGAGTTATTAATATAAGGAGGACATTGCTTTGACTCCTTACGGAAAAATGTTTGACAGACTGGATGAATGCGGACGAGGCCGTGAGACGGTGGTCCAGTGAAGGGCTAGGTATTATATAAAATATTCATAATACCATTTATTTGCCAAAGGCTAATGTGTTGCCTTATATTTGGTACCAATGTTTATGGACATACCTACACGAGGTATGTTCTGGTGCTATCACACGAACTGATTAGCTGTGATAGTACACCCGTCAGTTAAGGGTTCCAATCTAAAACTTGTTATTTATTGTTTAAGCTTATATTAGCTTTTATTATTGTTCAGATATTGTTGTTTATCTATCATTTTTCAGATATTACAGCATGATATTGTTGTTATTATTTCGAGAACAAGTTTTATACTATTGGTGAGCATTTCATTAGCTTATCCTTGTTTTGTTGTGCTGATTTTCAGTCAGAAATGCCTACAATTAGGCACACTGCTTGGAAGAGGGTACCTTTACCGCACCCACAGCTTTTTTAGTTCCATCTCCCAGTATAGGTTGGTTTAGTAGAGGAGATTTTTCTAGTACAGTGTGTATATAAATTAAAAACTTGAATTTAGTTTGTAAAACTTAACTAGACTTTTGGTTGTTAGCTTAACTTTTGGTTTCCTTAGTATCTATTACGAATTATAACCTGGGCTCGATCCATTTTGCATGCAGGGGTCATATTTATTATATAATTCTGCTGTGTATATTCTATTAATTTGTGTGAGTGAGTGACTCCCAGATCTAGACCCCGGATTTGGAGGGTGTTACAGGTTGGTATCAGAGCCATAGGTTATGGTCACTGTAACTGATATAGGTGTTGTCTAACTTAAGTTAGAGGATGATCATGTGAGATAAGTGTGCTGTGTCTAACTCACATAGAGTTCAGTCCAGGCTATTAGACATAGCCTGTAGATTTAGATGTCTGATTTGTTGTTCTCGCGATTGGTACCAGGTTTTTCATATCCAGTTGTGTTGCTGATTCAAGAGTCGCTGAGTCCTGAGGATTCAGGGGTAGATGGTTTTCTAGGAGACCACCTCAGGCTACCTCCATACTCTAGTAGTTCATCAGAGGTCCAGGGGTAGGGACAAGCGAGGGTTAGTGCAGAGGATGAGGATCCATCTGAGGAGATCTAGAGCACAGCTGTTGAGAGAGGAGTACATCCTATCATGGATCTAGTGGAGGGAGTAGTTTCAGACCTTGTTTCAATAAGAGCAGCAGAGAGGGCTATTGTGGTAGCCCGGTTCGGTAGAGTGCCTATTGAGTAGATGGAGCCTGAAGAGGCCCGGGTACTGAGGGTGATGGAGCAGGCGAAGCAGTCTGTGTCCCGGGAGTCGTCAAGATCTAGGTCTCGGGCTATCGCTATACGTATCTGTGTTCAGACAGCCTCTAGTGCTTTGGTGAAGTCACGGGTACAGGGTGATCGATGTCCATACGCGATCACTTACTCAGTCCATGCAAAGTTGGGTAGAGAGTGCGAGTTTTTAAGGGGCCAGACAGCCGGTATTAGGGCTGCACATGGGCTGGGTTGGCCCGGTTTGATCTTTTTAGCGACCCAACCCATTTAATATGGGTTACAAAAATATCAACCCATTAATCTCAAAAAAATTAAAACACCCAACCCTACTAATCATGTGACGGGTTGGGTTGGTTAAGTTTGGGTTATTTGGGTTGTAAAAAACAATATCCCGTTGTAATTATAATATATATGTATATATATATATATATATGAAAATAATGTTGACAAAAAAAAAAGCTTAATGTCTAAATTAAAAATATTAATCATCCACTGTCATGTTACATGTTAACATATATAAGATTTTCCAGTAAGTGAAGGTGTAAGCAATCACTTTGCATAAGAAAAGTTTTTTACAGGCTTGCAGCCTTTTAGTTCAGAGAGGCATTTTCAACTTTCTGAAGTGGAACAAGTTCCTCTAGTTTAATGTATAATTATATAGAACCAAAGCTTCAAGTAGTTCTTTGCATTGACATATAGAGCAAATATTGAGTAAAGATTGAAAAAATTTAGAAGTAGGTAACGCGGTTGCGACTGCTACTACTTTAGGGTTAGGATGTTGGTATGTTATATTGTCTAGGTTTTAGTCTAGGCCTCAGGGATGTATGGATTTGAAATGGGTCAGGGACTTAGGGGTATGATAGATATGAAATGGACTGGGCCTAATACTAGAAACGGGTTGGGTTGGTTTAAGGTTTTAAGTAGCTAAAATCTGACCCAACCCATTATAAACGACCCAAATAAAAATTAACCCAATTAACCAGTGATTTTGAATGGACCGATTTAAACGGCCCAATTCAGGGTTGGGTTGGGTTGGGTCGGGTCTAACGGGTTTAACAACCCATGAGCAGCCCTAGCCGGTATGAGAGTTTCTATGGACACGCTGGCATACGAGACTGCGAGGAGGGCAGCAGTGTCGCGGTCAAAAGTCCAGTCTCGGGTTAGAGCCATTGAGGAGGTTGCTCGGCAGCGTTTGACTGACCTTCCATCTACTAGTGATTGGGACGTAGAGGCCCACAGGGTTACCAGTCTGGTCAATTGGATTTTGAGCGAGTTACGCGCAGTTCATGAGTCGCTTGACTAGATTAGTTCAGTTGATTCCAGATTTGTGGTGAGTTACCCAGTACAGTGCGGAGGGTCTATATTCGCCAGTTTTGGTTTGTATCTTGGCTTTGGTCAGTATTATAGAGGCATACTATATGCGAGGGCTGTGGCAGCGGTAGATGCGTGAGTTTGGCAGGAGTGAGGAATTAATTGCCTTTATATTTTACCATTTCTTTCTGTCATTTCGTTCTAGTGAGTAGTGTGGTTGTACTTGCTATTTTCAGATCCTTTTAGAAAGCGTTTCTTAATGCTTGTAACTTGTGATATATCTATTTCATGCTTTTGTACTGAAATCCGGTCTTGTTTCTTTAATTTACTTTTCTGTACAGTGTTAGTTTTATATTCTTTATATTGTCTGATTTTATCCAGGTTGTTCTCCAAATTTTTTTCAGTTTGGATAGGTTATATCGCGTCCATTTTCATTTCGTTTATTTCATTTTTCATTATTCTGTTATTTTCTTTTATAAGCAGGGTTGTATAGTAATCATGTAGCAGGTATTTAAATGTCAGCAAAATTTTACAAAAAAAAAAATTACTATGGATTGTTTGAAACAAAACATGCTGATAATTGCTACATATTTAAAACCATGCTTAGCAGATTATTTAATAAGTTGCATGTCTTCATATCAGAATAATGCCTCCGAGGAAAAAGAATACTCCATCACCAGCTAGCCGGGACGGATCTTGCAATAGTGCAGATGCTCAATTTGATGCAGCAGAAGATGACTCATCTAACGTAGCAGCAGCAGCATCATCAACATCAGCAGCAGCATCAGCCTCCAGTACCTCTGATGGTAACATTCAAAACCTTCCAGGATGTTAACCTGCTAGAATTTAAAGGAATTTCCAGTCCAGTAGAAGCCAATGTTTGGCTTAAGGAAATGGAGAGAGCCTTTGATTTGATAGGGGCATGAGCAGAACAAAAGACCAAGTTTTCCAGTTTCTATCTGAAAGGCGAGGCAAAAAACTGGTGGGAGGCTAATAAAGTCTTAGAAGAAGAGGAGATTGTAACCTGGGAAAGGTTTAAAGAGTTATTTTTAGAGAAGCATTTCCCCAGGCATCTAAAGAACCCAATGGAGATTGAGTTTTTTCAATTGAAGCAGGATTATCTGAGTGTCATAATCACACAGATTATGAGGCTAAATTTACAAAATTGGCAAGGTTTGTGCCCAATCAGGTTGTCACAGATGATAAAAGAGCACTCAGGTTTCAGCAGGGACTAAAGAAATGGATCAGAGGTAGAGTGACAATGTTTGAAATGACTTTGTATGTCTCCATAGTCCAGAAGGCCTTGGTCATAGAAAGCGCAAGTGATATGTCCCAGAAAGATAAAGACAATGATGGGAAGAAAAGGAAAGTGGAAACCTCAGAAGGGGCAAGGTAATTTCCAGGCCCGTTTCAATAAATGGACAGAGTTTCAACCAGCCAGGAATACGAGTTTCAGAAGACCTCCAGCAGGGAATGGGGGTCAGAATAATCAGTTCAGGGGTCAGAATCAGTAGAAGTTCAATCGTGCACCAGTTCCTTATTGCAGACTTTGTGGGGGAAAATACTTTGGGGCGTGCAAGAGTAATGTGCAGTGTTTTAAGTGCAACAAGGAAGGGCATTATGCAAGTGAATGCCCAAGTCAGAATCAAAATCGGAGACCAGGTTATACTTGTTTCAAGTGTGGGCAGACATGCCATATCTTCAACAATTGTCCAGCAACAGGGCGAACAAGTGATACAACCAAGATTGCAGGTGCACCATCTCAGACTGTACCCAGGATTGAAGTAGCATCAGGTTAGACTCAGCCAAAAGCAAGGACATTCAATATGACCATGAAAGATGTAGTGCAAGATTCGAATGTGGTTGCACGTACGCTTCATATGAACTCCATAGATGCTAAAGTATTAATTGATTCTGGAGCTACAAGGTCTTTTATTTCTAAAGAGTTTGATGATAAATTGCATTGTGAAGTTAAAGCGGTAGAGAAACCCTTAATAATAGAAGTAGCCAAAAACGTTTTAGTTCCAGTGGACCAAGTGTGTCCCAAGTGCGATATTGAGATAGTAGGACATGATTTTTATACCAACTTGATACCTTTTAAGATGGGAAAATTTGATGTCATATTAGGAATGGATTGGTTTTCAGAAAACAACGCTCAGATTGATTGTAAGAATAGAAAATTGAAGCTACATACTTTGGATAAAAAGAAAGTTCTATTCTGAGGAAATAAGCAGACAAATAAGTTCATATCCATAGCTCAAGCGAGAAGACTGTTGCTTCAGAATTGCGAAGCGTATTTGGCTAATGTGGAAGACACTAGCTAATAAAGAAATTCCAGCACCAGAGACAATTTCAATTATCAATGATTTTCCAGATGTATTCCCAGATGAGCTTCCAGGTTTACCTCCTGATAGAGAAATCGAGTTTGCTATTGATTTGGCGCTAGGGACAGAATCAGTTTCTAAAGCTCCGTATCGTATTGCACCAGTGGAAAGGAAGGAATTGGAAACCCAGTTGCAAGTTCTTTTGGAGAAATGAGTGATAAGGCCAAGTGTTTCTCTGTGGGGCACACCGGTGCTATTTGTCAAGAAAAAGGTTGGAAGTACAAGATTGTGTATCGATTACCGAGAATTAAACAAGTTAACCATTAAGAGCAAATATCCACTACCAAGGATTGATGATCTGTTTGATCAACTGAAAGGTGCTGTATGGTCTTCTATTCAAAGAGAGAAGAAGTGTAATAATCCCAATTTTTTTAACTATTCAAAACCCTGATGAATAGTAACTTTTGCTAATTGAAAAATATAATTAGACCACACTATGTAGGACTATTTTTATGGAAATTCTGAGTTCGTATTAGTGTTCGGTAATGAATATAAGTGTATGTAAAAGCCGTCGGATTTCAAAAATGAGCACTTTTATTTTTCCCGAGAATCCACCAGATACAGAAGGAATTGAGTATAAGGTATTAAAGAATAAAGGATGAAAGATCCAAGGATGATAAAAAGAATGAACAGAGGAATAAAGAATACTAATAGGGTTTTAGAGAAACCCCTAACAATAGAACCACAGATGTATTCCTTCAATCGATCAATAAAAATGAGCGATAACGAGTCGTAAATCATTTAAACGACTAAGAAACAAGCTTGTACAAGTGGCAAGGCAAGTAACCAAGC
>PHNY01125558.1:1369-14725 GCA_003724115.2 Anethum foeniculum | reverse complement strand
GTAAATATAACTTCAGGTAGATGTTGTGTTTACAGTATAAGATCCTGATTAGTACATTTGGTTTGTAATAACTAATGCTACTTTTGTGAATCATTTCTAAGGCTATAACTTGTGTGTGTAATAGATTTGGGGTCATTTGGTGTTGTATTATTGGATTGTTGAGTTAATGCAGGTAATATATGATTGGACGGTAACGTAACGACCCAGATTCCTGACCCCGGATTTGGGGGGGGGGGGTTACAGTTAATCGCAACCACAAGGAAGAAACTGCAGTTCAACCATGATGATGTGAGTCATATAATCGGGGAACAAAGTCCAGACGTTGCACTGAAGGGTGTACATGAAAGCAGAACTATTGTTGGTCAAATGGAGTTTTTGGAATCTGTAGGAAGTAAGGAGACAGTTAAAGAAGTTGAAGGTCAAGAATGCAATGAGTATGAAATGAGAAGGAATATGATTATTGCAAAAAATAAAGTGAAGCTTACAGCTCTTGGATTGGTCCGAAGTCAGACAGATGGTGATAATGGAAAAAAGGAAAAAGGCAAAGTGAATCTACCAAATGAAGATGAAAGTGAAAGTGATTACCTCCCTGATAATGATCATGTTCAATCTGAACAACAAATTGACGATGATATGGATGGAATTGTTACTTCAAAGGTATGTTTATAGCATCAATTCATGTTTGTACATCAAATCATTTTTATAGCATCGTTTCAATTTTATAGAATCAATTAATGTCATCCACTTAACAAGTTATGATTATGATGTTACGTTATATGAAGATTCTTTTGAAGTGAATAATTTTATAGCGTCAATTAATGTCATGTTTAAATATTTGCATAAAACAAAAAAGGTCAATAGACGGAGAGTAGTTGAGAGTAGTACTGGTGGACCAAGAACTCGTGGCCGAGTTACTAAATTCGCAGCTAAATGTCAGAATAAGGAAACAACTCCGGTGTCACTTCCTGTAGAGGTACCACTTTTTTTTTTTTTGCCAATGAGAGGGTCCACTTCTAGTTCACGGTAAATTTAAGTTAGATCTCCTTATAAATACAACGAATTAAGAATTACTAATTATGCTGTATTATTAAAAAAAAAATTGAAGAGAAATGATGTACATGCGCTTACTGCAAAAGAAAGGATATAGAATTTGAAACACAGTCTTGGTTCCATGGCTGCTTACAATGAATTACGGGAACGTGAGAAAATATAAATTCATAAGGAGATCCCGGAGGGAGAGTCTTGAACACAACAAATTATGTCCCAATCTGGTAATTTGTATCTGCTAAGATAGTTAAATCATTTCCATTTGGTTGCATCAGAAATATTTCTAATTACATTTAATAATTAATTTGATTGATAGATACAATTGTTGAAAAAGGACTAAAAAGAAAGAGAGGGAAGAAAAAATTGAACCATTTCATAACATCACAGAGAAAAAAATTATCATCCTGAACGATGACTGTCAACCGATATCGTGTGGAGGGAAGAAGTAAATTGCTGAATTTAGCAATTTTTCGGGGATAACACTTAGGCAGTTCGTGTCTCTTCCTTGTGCAAGTGGGCATGAAGTTCCCGAAAAAGAACTCTTGTGGGAGTATGTCAAGGTGAATTCTATTTCAAATCATGCATAGGTTTATTTCATGTGCTCCTATTTTGTATGTTCTTTTATGGAAAGAGTAAAAAAATTTTTGCAGGATAAGTTTATTGTTACAGAAGAGACTAAACCGTGGGTTTTAAAGACTCTGAGTGATCAGTTTAGGAGTACCAAAAGTCGAGTTAAATGGGATTATTATAACAAATATGCTACTAATGAGGAAAGGTTGAAGAATAGGCTGAGAGAAGTTTCTGTTGCATGGTGGAAGATTCTTTTGATGTATTGGGGTGACGAGAAAGTTCAGGTATAAAGTTCAGAATTCCCTTTTTATTCATTTCTAAGGTGCCCCTATCACCATATGCATTCAGATTTTCTTGTGTTTATTTTCAATATGAGGAAGCAAAAAGGAACTCCGAAGCACGAAAGAAAGTAATAGAGGCACATACCACTGGGCGCAGGACTTTTGCCGAAGTTACCAACATCTTGGTATAAATATAACCACTCCCTTAGTTTAATTTTAATCATCCTAAATAATAGCTACACTAAATTTTACTTTAAATTTGTGGAGTTCAGCTACTTGATAAACTTGAAAAGATGCCCGTTGATAGTGATGATATTGATGCGGAAGAGGTTATACAAATATCTGAGGCGGATATAAACGAGATGATAAACGCGAGTACAAGATACCAGCTGAGATGGCTAAAGCTGTAAACGAAAAAATTGTAAGTCCATTTTCTTGAATTTAATTTTGGTGTACAAAATGGATCCGAATTTATTCAATTTTTTATTTTGTAGAATTTAATTATTATGCATTTTCTAGAATTTAATTTTTGTGTAAATTAGTAACGATATGCAATTGGGAAAGTTGCATAAGATTTGCTTAGATGTGCCTGTTAATTCTGATACTTATAAATAATGGATACAAGTTTATTCAATTTTGGCTTATTTATGTTTTGTTCGCGTCTGTTCTTTTTACAAGCCAAGGTTAAGAAAGCTCTAGAAATCAAAGGTATCGAGGCTGCTAATAAATTGGTTCGTGAAGGCAGGGAACATAACCCATCTTACTTGATTGGAAGATTTATCCGCCAAAAACAGCCAGCCAAAGTCTTCAGCAACATCGCGCACATTATCGTTTCCTGATGACTCTGTGTCCGACTTAACTGCTAAAATCCGAGCTCAACTTCAGCAAGAGATGGACGAGAAGCTTGATCCAAAGGTTCGAGAGATGATGAAAAAATTGGCAGACAAAAATCCGGAGATGAACATAAGCCTCGATGAGTTGAAAATTGCCAGAACTGTCCGATGAGTCTTAGACTCTTAGTTGTACTTGTCACATTATATTTTATGTGTTATTAGTTAAATTTACTTTTGGACAATATCAATGTTAGCTACTTAGTTTTTGTATTAGACGGTTCTGAAATGTTTAGGGCTGTGAATGTTTATGAATGGGGCAGCTTGGACCTTTTTTATTTTGGATGGTTCTATGTTTTTGTATCTGCAAATGGTTGGCAGACTTTACATGGGAAGTGGTACATTTAAATGGCATATATCGTTGTTTTTTGTATAAGGTGTTAGCAAATGTTCATGTAAAGTGTAACCATTGATGTAAAAGTATAAAAGTGTTTATCAAACAGGTGTTACTATAGTTAACAGAGTGTTGGCAATTAAAATTAATTGTTTCAAAATCGAGCGTTAGAATAGCTGTTATTGGTGTTACCATAGAGCTTTTGGTAACACCTTCCTTTTTGTTACCAAAAAGACAAGGATGTTACCATAGATTTATGCTACCAGTTTAGATTTTGTTACCAAAAAGACAAGGATGTTACCATAGATCTATGCTAACACCTAACATTGTGTTACCAAAGACAATAAAAGTGTTACAATATAATGCTATGGTTACACTTGTACCCTTTGTTACCAAAAACTTAAAACATGTTACCATAGACCCGTATGATAGTGCCAATTTTAGTAACACTTTTTCTCATTTGCCAACACTTTTTCAAGTGTTACGACAGGCCATATATGTTATAGTGTAATTAAACCCTAAAAGCCAAACCGTTAATACTAAAATCTAAACACTAAACCCAAAATCCTAAAGTCTCACATAGTAAATGCAATTTCTAGAATTCAATTATGCAACTTAAAATTAATTATAAGCCTTTTGCCACCCTTAAACATATTCAACTAATTTGAAGCGAGAATGCAACTACAAATGCAACATACCTAAACAATCATATTTATAGATTATATCACTATGAAAATAAAACCAAACCCTAACTCACAACCTAAACGGTAAATTGTAAACCCCAAAACCAATCCCTAAACTCCAAAACCTAAACCCTAAACCATATAACCTAATAGTCAAACCTTAAATCCTAAGGTAAAAAGATAAAATTTAAATCTTATGTAGTAATTATAACTACTACAAATCAATTATGCTCCTTTTATTTAATTGTGACATTAAGCAAACAAATTCAAGTTATTCAAACTAAAATGCAACCTCTTATGTGACATATTCAAGTAGTTTAAACCTCCAAAGCAACTCCAAATGCTATATAATTACTCAAATTTCTGAATAATATCAGTGTGACACCAAATGGAAAAAAAAAATCTGAATCTTATATATTAGTTGCAACTACAACAAACCAAGTGATGCAACTTACACTTAATTGTAACCCAATTCAACCCATTAGGCAACATATTCAACTAGTTCCAACCCACAATGTAATCCTAAACATAACATATCTACACATTTGTAAGTATGAATAATATCATTATGTCACATTTATAAGACATAAAATCTAAATCTTATATATTAATTACAACTACTAGAAACCAATTATGCAACTTACAATTATTTTAACCTTATGCCAACAAAATTAATTTATACAAACTCAAATGCAACCACAAGACAATAGAATGCACCTGCTTTTATACTCTAAAAACACATTCACAAGCTAAGTTTATTTGTACATCAATATATGTAAACAATAACTTCCTATGAGTATATTCTTCTTTAAGTGATGAATGACAATGAAATTTATTAACATAGAGGGAAATTTTTAAAATAATTTAACTTCAAAATTAAAAACAAAAATGTACAACTAAATTTAATAACCAATGCAAGTAGAAGTTACAACTTTAAAATCATAAAGTCAAATGCAACCGATGCTTCTTCAACATTTCTTGCAAATTCATAAGCCAAATGTAATATTTCTAACAAGTACCTTTCAACGTTAGCAAACTACAAATGATATATGACTACATAAATATTTCAAATTAAAATATCTTAATGTAATTTTTCTTCTCCTTGTTTTCCTCCAACCCTTGGCCATCACCTCTTCCTTGCACATCCCCTGTTGGATATTTTCACATATTCCCTTTTTCGGTGAAGACTTCTTAGCAAGATCATGTGCATCTTCATCACCATCATCAATGTATCACTCTCATCATAACCACATATATATGCTTTCCCATTCTATATGAATAAAATAAAATCCAATTCTCAATCTATGATTATCAACATCAAGAGAATCTTTTCAGAACTCCTTATGCATAACAAACTACAGAAGCTTTCCCATTCTATATGAATAAAATAAAATCCAATTCTCAATCTATGATTATCAACATCAAGAGAATTTTTTGAAAACTCCTTATGCATAAGAAAGTACCCTCTCATTGAGATCATATACATACCAATATCTCTATATAAAAATAAGGCAAACAATACACATTAACATAAATAAGATAAATCAATAAACTAATAAAAAACAGAGAACCATATCTTATTTATTCTACAAACACTCACGTTGATGTTGTTGGTGGATAAGAATTTGTCATAATCCACCCAGTACAACCCATCTTTAACTGATCCAAATAAATTTAGAAGAAAAATCATGTCATTCATTGTGCTAAAATCTGTGAAAAGTAAATAGTGAGGTAGTAGTCCAGAGAACACTAGCAAGGCATTCTTGACAATACAATTCAAATCCGTTTCTAATCGGTCACATAGGCCTATCTCAGAGTCCAAGAGTGTGCTCGGAGTCCAAGAGTGTGGATAATCTGTTAGATACATATAGTAGATTTTGATGATATTAGTAATATCCACTAAATAAAACCTCTACAAATATAAACAAAAGAAAAGTGCACTTTATCCAACATTCTATGTACCATTTCATCATACACCTTTCACGCTTTTATTATATTAATGGTTCTTTGAAAATCAAGTTAGATACTATAATATAACAAAATTTCTCATACTAATTTTGTCAACAAACAAACATTGTGTAATCTCAGTTACCTATATATATATATATAGGTAGGATCAAATGGTAACTCATTTGATTAGATAACTTAGTAACTAAATTCGAGCATTGACGGTCCAATTTTTTGAAAAACACAAGAAATAACTTGGTGGAACTCACATCCAAAAAACTAACTTGTACTCTCAAGCACTGAATATAAAACACGTACATTTTTTTAAATTATATTTATTTGTTTATTTTTTCCTCTTATATGTATTTTATACATTTTAAATTTAAATTTACTTCTGCTTGTTATATATTTTAACAAATCATTTTTAAACATATTATAATCAATATTTTTAATATTAAATTCCTAGTTTCTATATCTCTTCAAAATTTTTCTTTTGAAACGTAAATTTTAATGAGTTTATTTTCCTTTGAATGCAATATGCACACTTTAAGTTTAAATTAATAATTTTAATTCAGAAAAGTAAAATATGTATTATATCTATATCATAAAAATTTTTAATTTATTAAAATATAATATTTTAAACACGTTCAGTACATGTCTATGTGCTTTAGTTTTATAAAACATTTTAAATCTAATTTTTGATTAAAATATGTTGTATTTGATTCAAACAATAATTTTTTTAATTACAACACAATAAATTGCGTTTTACAATAATAACAAAAAAAGCAATATATGTGTTTAATGCTAATGTATTATGTATTTTTTTTTCCTAAATTTCTTTTCAACGTATTTTTTATCATATGTTTTCCACCTAATAAAATTAAAAAATTAAAAAAGCTAGAAAGAACATAAAAAAATAAACAGACCTCTAGAAAACAAGTACAACACATGAAAATGACATGAAAATAAAATTAATTGAAGAACAAAAAATTACTATGGAACACAACATTATACAGAACACTAAAGAGATGAAATAAAAATATATACATTACATAAAATAATTATTGAACATGCAAAAAAATTATGAAATATACAAAATTTTAGTGTATGTTCAATTTTGATGTGATGTGTAAAAAATTGTAGAACACATAAAAGTTATACAGAACACTAGTAAAAAATATAAGAGTATACGGTAAAAAAAAATTAAAGAACATTAAAATAATTATAGAACACATACAAATTGTTGGACACAAAAAATACTAAAGAATCATGGAGTATGAAAAATATTAAATATTAAAAAAAATAGTATAAAAAGAATATAGAACACACTTAATACTGTTATTTTAGATGCTACACTTCTTAATACTGATACAGCTGAAGGTGAGGAATCTGACATTGGTTCTCACACTATGATTCTGGAAGAAGATAACTCAAACCCTGATGCTGAAGATGAAGTGGCATAGGGTTCTGCTTATGAAGTGGCATAGGGTTCTGCATATGAAGCTGAGGGATCTATTGCCATTGCTTCTCACTCAACTAAAGATCATACACCTCTAATCTATCATGATGGCATGCCTGAGCATGAGAAGAAGTAGAAGCAGTCTGATCACTATGATATTCTACCAGCTAAATATAGATCTGATGAGTGGAGCTATCAATGTAGACATCCAGAGATCATTCTAATACAAAACTGCTCATGATCATCTACCTACGCCTGAAAATGCAATTGCTGATTCTTCTCTTCTTGCTCACTTAAAGTCTTTAACTATCATGATAAAATCTCTTTACTAAGATCAATTACGGACTTAATCCTCCGTTGACTCTATCAAAATAGCTTTTGATGAAGTCAAACTCAAACAAGATGTAGAGTTGAGGAAGGCTTTAAGGCTTAATACTGAAAGGCACGATAAGATAGACAAGAAGAAGACAGAAATGTCTTCTCACCTAACAGAGATTCATACTTCTATGGAGCTGTTTGTCTCTATTCTTCTAGATGATGATGTCAAAAAGGGGGAGAAAGTACAGAAATCTAAATACTCACCTGAATTGACTCTAACCAAGAGATGGTGGTGATAAGGGTGGTAAAGCAATTAGGAGTCATAAGGCTGACATTAGCTCTAGTGGTGTTTGAGAACCTACCAACCAATCTGTGAAGATAAGGGGTGGAGGTAGATCTGGAGGTAGAGGACACTACAAGAAAAATGTCAATAGACATGGTTTCTGGCCGATGTCTATGTTATTTCCAGATTGATGTCTTTGTCGGTGAAGTATCTCGTAACTTCATCTATACGAAATATACCGAGACTTGGGTTGAAAATGTGATAAAAAGAAGTTCTCAGTGGTTTTACAAGAAAAGATATGCTATATTTTAATTGTAACATTTATTTACATGTTAGAAAGTGAATTGATGATAATGCTTTTATAAGAAAGGACTTCGAAAAAATGTTAAAAGAAAAGGTTGGATATATTAGATCACCTTGTATCAGTACTTTATGACGTACATTCGAACTCTGTTCATATTTTTACTTAACCGAGGTTTTCAGAAATTATGTAAAGAATATATTGAAGTACCTTGTAACTTCATCTTTTAAATTATATTCTGAGACCTTGTTTAAATTTGACATAACAAGGGTTCTCATGGGTTTTACGAAAACGATATATTCTGAATAATTTAGTAACATGTACTTAAATGTTACGTAAGTTAAAACCTTGTTCATTATGCATGACAAAGGTTTTCAGAGATATTTTGAAAAATGTTATATACATTGCTAACCAGATGTACATTATTTTGAGCTTTACCCCTCCCCTTTATACAGTATTTTGAATTGTATGTTATTCTTAGAAATTGGGAACTGTTACTATCCTTTAAACAGTATTTTGAACCATATGGTATTTTGAAATCAAAGGATATGCCTTAAAGATTTTTGGTTGCTATACCAACAAAAAATATTGAATTTTAAAACTTCATAAGTCGTGAAGATAATATTCTATGGTGGAATACTTGCTGAGCATTATTATGCTCACCCGTGCTTTATTTATTAAACCTTTCACTGCCTGGAGAATATAATCAATTATTCCATACTACGAGGATCAGAAGGGGAAGATTTAACCCTGAGATAGCCAGTTCAGAATGATTAATGCAGAAGTAAGTTGCGTAAGTGCAGCTAGTGTTAGAAAGACTTATGTATAAGTATCATTGTAAATATAACTTCAAGTAGATGTTGTGTTTACAATATAAGATCCTGATTAGTACATTTGTTTTGTAATAACTAATGCTACTTTTGTGAATCATTTCTAAGGCTATAACTTGTGTGTGTAAAGGATTTGGGGTCATTTGGTGTTGTATTATTGGATTATTGAGTTAATGCATGTAATATATTGATTGGACAATAGCGTAAGGACCCAGATTCCTGACCCATGATGATGTGAGTCATATAATGGGGGAACAAAGTCCAGAAGTTGCAATGAAGGGTGTACATGAAAGCGGAACTGTTGTTGGTCAAATGGAGTTTTTGGAATCTGGAGGAAGTAAGGAGACAGTTAAAGAAGTTGAAGGTCAAGAATGCAATGAGTATGAAATGAGAAGGAATAGGATTATTGCAAAAAATAAAGTGAAGCTTACAACGCTTGGATTGGTCCGAAGTCAGACAGATGGTGATAATGGAAAAAAGGAAAAAGGCAAAGCGAATCTACCAAATGAAGATGAAAGTGAAAGTGATTACCTCCCTGATAATGATCATGTTCAATCTGAACAACAAATTGACGATGATATGGATGGCATTGTTACTTCAAAGGTACGTTTATAGCATCAATTCATGTTTGTACATCAAATCATTTTTACAGCATCGTTTCAATTTTATAGAATCAATTAATGTCATCCACTTAACAAGTTAAGAGTATGATGTTACGTTATAGGAAGATTCTTTTGAAGTGAATAATTTTATAGCGTTAATTAATGTCATGTTTAAATATTTGCATAAAACAAAAAAGGTCAATAGACGGAGAGTAGTTGAAAGTAGTACTGGTGGACCAAGAACTCATGGCCGAGTTACTAAATTCGCAGCTGAATCTCACAATAAGGAAACAACTCCGGTGTCACTTCTTGTAGAGGTACCACTTTTTTTTCTAATGAGAGGTTCCACTTCTAGTTCACAATAAATTTAAGTTAGATCTCCTTATAAATACAATGTATTAAGAATTAATAATTATGCTGTATTAATAAAAAAAATTTGAAGAGAAATGATGCACATGTGCTTACTGCAAAAGAAAGGCTATAGAATTTGAAACACGGTCCTAGTTCCTTGGCTGCTTACAATGAATTACGGGAATGTGAGAAACTATAAATTCATAAGGAGATCCCGGAAGGAAAGTCTGGAACACAACAAATTATGTCACAATCTGGTAATTTATATCTGCTAAGACAGTTAAATCATTTCTATTTGGTTGCATCAGAAATATTTCTATTTACATTTAATAATTAATTTGATTGATAGATACACTTATTGAAAAAGGACCAAAAAGAAAGAGTGGGAAGACAAAATTGAACCATATTCATAACAGCACAGAGAAAAAAATCATCATCCTGAACGATGACTGTCAACCGATATCGTGTGGAGGGAAGAATTCAATTACTGAATTTAGCAATTTTTCGGGGATAACAGTTAGGCAGTTCGTGTCTCTTCCTTGTGCAAGTTGGCATGAAGTTCCTGAAAAAGAACTCTTGTGGGAGTATGTCAAGGCGAATTCTATTTCAAATCATGCATAGGTTTATTACATGTGCTCCTATTTTGTATGTTCTTTTATGGAAAAAGTAAAATTTTTTTTACAGGATAAGTTTATTGTTACAGAAGAGACTAAACCGTGGGTTTTAAAGACTCTGAGTGATAAGTTTAGGAGTAGCAAAAGTTAAATTAAACGGGATTATTACAACAAATATGCTACTGATGAGGAAAGGTTGAAGAATAGGCCGACAGAAGTTTTTCTTGCATGCTGGAAGATTCTTTTGATGTATTCGGGTGACAAAAAAGTTCAGGTATAAAGTTCAGCATTCCCTTTTTATTCATTTCTAAGGTGCCCTTATCACCATATGTATTCAGATTTTCTTGTGTTTATTTTCAATAGGAGGAAGTAAAAAGGAACTCCGAAGCATGAAAGAAAGTAATAGAGCCATATACCACTGGGCGCAGGACTTTTGCCGAAGTTTCCAACATCTTGGTATAAATATAACCACTCCCTTAATTTAATTTTAATCATCCTAAATAATAGCTACACTAAATTTTACTTTAAATTTATGAAGTTCAGCTACTTGATAAACTTGAAAAATTCCCGTTGATAGTGACGATATTGATGCGGAAGAGGTGATACAAATATCTGAGACGGATATATATTTGGAGACTCGTCAACAAGATGATAAGCGTGAGTACAAAATACCAGCTGAGATGGCTAAAGCGGTAAACGAAAAAATTGTAAGTCCATTTTCTAGAATTTAATTTTGGTGTACATAATGGATCCAAGGTTATTCAATTTTTTATTTTGTAGAATTTAATTATTATGCAATTTCTAGAATTTAATTTTGGTGTAAATTAGTAACGATATGCAATTGGGAAAGTTGCATAAGATTTGCTTAGATGTACCTGTTAATTCTGATACTTATAAATAATGGATACAAGTTTATTCAATTTTGGCTTATTTATGTTTTGTTTGAGTCTGTTCTTTTAACATGCCAAGGTTCAGAAAGCTCTAGAAATCGAAGGTATCGAGGCTGCTAATAAATTGGTTCGTGAAGGCAATGAACATAACCCATCTTAGTTGATTGGAAGATTTATCCGCCAAAAACAGCGAAAGCCAAAGTCTTTAGCAACATCGTGCACATTATCGGTTCCTGATGACTCTGTGTCCGACTTAACTGCTAAAATCCGAGCTCAACTTCAACAAGAGATGGACGAGAAGCTTGATCCAAAGGTTCGAGAGATGATGAAAAAATTGGCAGACAAAAATCCAGAGATGAACATAAGCCTCTATGAGTCAGATAAATCGCTAGAACTGTCCGGTGAGTCTTAGACTCTTAGTAGTACTTGTCACATTGTATTTTATGCGTTATTAGTTAAATTTCCTTTTGGACAATATCTTCGTTGGCTACTTAGTTTATGTATTAGACGGTTCTAAAATGTTTAGGGTTGTGAATGTTTGTGGTTGGGGCAGCTTGGACCCTTTTTATTTTAAATGGTTCTATGTTTTTGTATCTGCAACACGTTGGCAGACTTTACATGGGAAATGGTACATTTAAATGGCATATATCATTGTTTTTTGTATAAGGTGTTAGCGAATGTTCATGTAAAGTGTAACCATTGATGGGAAAGTATAAAAGTGTTTATCAAACAGGTGTTACTATAGTTAACAGAGTGTTGGCAATTAAAATAAATTGTTTCAAAATCCAGCATTAGAATAGCTGTTATTGGTGTTATCATAGAGCTTTTGGTAACACCTTCCTTTTTGTTACCAAAAAGACAAGGATGCTACCATAAGTTTATGCTACCAGTTTAGATTTTGTTACCAAAAAGACAAGGATGTTACCATAGGTCTATGCTAACACCTAACATTGTGTTACCAAAAATAATAAAGTGTTACAATATAGGGCTATGGTTACACTTGTACCCTTTGTTACCAAAAACTTAAAACATGTTACCATAGACCCCTATGATAGGGCCAATTTTAGTAACACCACCATTTTTGGTCAAAGTGTTACCTTAGCCCTTCTATCCCCCTTTCAGTAACACTTTTTCTGATTTGCCAACACTTTTTCAAGTGTTACGACATGCCATATATGGTATAGTGTAATTAAACCCTAAAAGCCAAACCGTAAATACTAAAATCTAAACACTAAACCCAAAATCCTAAAGTCTCACATAGTAAATGCAATTTCTAGAAACTAATTATGCAACTTAAAATTAATTGTAAGCCTTTTGCAACCCCTTAAACATATTCAACTAATTTGAACCGAGAATGCAACGACAAATGCAACATACCTACACAATCATATTTATAGATTATATCACTATGAAAATAAAACCAAACCCTAACTCACAACCTAAACCGTAAATCGTAAACCCCAAAACCAATCCCTAAACTCCAAAACCTAAACCCTAAACCATAAACCATAAAACCTAATAGTCAAACCTTAAATCCTAAAGTAAAAAGATAAAATTTAAATCTTATATAGTAATTATAACTACTACAAATCAATTATGATCCTTATATTTAATTGTGACATTAAGCAAACAAATTCAAGTTATTCAAACTAAAATGCAATCTCTTATGTAACATATTCAAGTAGTTTAAACCTCCAATGCAACCCCAAATGCTATATAATTACTCAAATTTCTGAATAATATCAGTGTGACACCGAATTGAAAAAAAAAATCTAAATCTTATATATTAGTTGCAACTACAACAAACCAAGTGATGCAACTTACACTTAATTGTAACCCAATTCAACCCCTTAGGCAACATATTCAACTAGTTCCAACCCACAATGTAATCCTAAACATAACATATCTACACTGTTAGGTCCATTGGTCAAATACAGAGGGGGGTGAATGTATTTC
>PHNY01125489.1:5229-17869 GCA_003724115.2 Anethum foeniculum | reverse complement strand
GTTGGGGGGGGGGGGGTATCAAGATAGTACTATTTTTAATGGCTTAACCCCCACATTTTCTCTGGAACGCTATCAAATACTAATGCTATTAGACATTCTATTATCCACCAATACAGATTTCAATAGAACCAGCTCAAGGAAAGAAGGTTGAACACAATGGGATTAAAATCGAGCTCCTTGGTCAGATAGGTAAGAATTAAGTTCTTATTTACTTGTAAGAGTGTTGATCTTAACTTAGTTGGTGTTCCTCTGCAAGATTTGTAGAATTTTATGTTCAAGCAATAGAAATTGTAGAGGCAAAATAATAATTGATATCTCAGCTAAACTACAGATGAGACTGATGGGATGATATGAAACGCCAAATTCTACCTTATGATGGATTTTTTGTTGAAGCGCTGAGCATACAAACTCGGCCAAGGACATATTTACATATATCTAACTTAATCTGTACAATAACAAGATGCATGATGCTATAATTGTATTCAATTTGATTACTGAAACTCATCCTTCATCTCCGCAAAAATCAAGCGTGTGCACTCAATATCATTTCATGTGTTCAATTCTGTTCCCACCTCTTGTCTGTTGTATGACTGTGTTAAGGTATTATAGGAGGTTATTACAACAGAGGATAATATATAGGAAAGAATTGAGATCACCATGCAGACTGTGGTGTCTGAACTCCCCGAACATCTAGTGGCAACATTAATTATGGACTTTCCTTTTCCCTTCCCTGGTGCTTAAGTTATGTTGTAAACGCTACAGGGTCTTCCACTTTTTTAGAGATGATAATTACTTGTTGACATGTGACTGTTTAGTATAAAACTGATCAGCATATGACCTGTAGGCGGTTATTACCATAGTCAGCGGGTACTGAAGACAGAGAGACTAAATAAAGTTGTATTTATAAATTACATAACTAAATTGCAAATTTTGGATATCATGGTTAATCTTGCTGTCAGATCACGAGCTTATATTATTCCATGATAATTTTCGTGAGAGTAGAAACAAGTTTATTTATTTAACAGTTTTTTTATATATATCTAAAGTCCAACTTTTCAGTGATATACTTGGCGTATCTTGCTATCTGTTGATATATTTGTTTCTTGGCATAATGTACAAGCTTTCAGTTATCCATTTCTACAAGTTCAGTAATGTCTTGCTGCATTTGTCTTTTCAGAAATGTACTTTGATAAAGGCAACTTCTACGACTTTACATCACTTGGTGAGTTCGTTTGGTCTAAATATTTTTTTATCTTTTGCAATTATTTATATGCTCATTGCTGGTGATCCATCTTATTTTAGTTCGTGAGCTGGATGTTCCTGGTGATGTTTATGAAAGAAAAATATATCCCTTTGAATTTTCAACGGTTGAAATGCCATATGAGACGTACAATGGCGTGAATGTTCGACTTAGGTAAAAGAGCATGGGATTTTACTTTGTATCTATATTACATATGCTAGTGACTCACTGATTACCTATGCATTTATTTCCAGAAAGCCAAGTCTAACTTCTATTGTGAAATCTATTTTGAAATATCTTTTATCTGTATTGTACATTATGCCACATTATACTATGTTTATTGATAATAGCACTGATCCCTCTTTAGGTATGTTCTAAAGGTAACAATTAGTCGTGGTTATGCTGGAAGCATTTTCGAATATCAGGACGTTGTGGTAACCCCCTTTCCCTCCCTCCCCCTCCCTCTCTATATATAGATTTTACATGTTAAGCGTAGCCCCTAAATTTAGATCCAATATCCGCAAATTGGTATATGGCTTGCATGTTCTTATTTTTTCTATCTACTTTCCTCTTGTGAACTTGATTAGTTAGGCAAGATTATGTTATTCACGTTCAGCTATATTATTCATTCAAAATCCATTATTATATAATCACACTACATAGTGGTATATGCCTTTGCTACTCGTGAGCTTTATCTAACATCAATTATTTTAAAAAATGACTGAGCTATATATTTTACTCTTTGTTCAGGTGCGCAATTACAGTCCACCCCCATCAATTAATAATAGCATCAAGGTTAGTGATGAACATGTACATTCCTCTAAATGTAACTGTAATGGTTTAGTATCTGTACAAAGTATTATAAGTTAATTTTATTATAATTTTATGCATAAGCTTCTATGCTATTGGCTAAGTAAATTGAGAAGAAAAATAGCCCTTCTGGGGGCATAGTCAGGCTCTTAATGAATATATAAGTATATTAAATACAATAGCTCAGTGTCTGGTTTTGCTAAATGCAGATGGAAGTTGGGATTGAAGATTGTCTTCATATTGAGTTTGAGTACAATAAGAGCAAGTGAGTACAATTTCTTAAATGATTTATGGAATTTCTCCTTATATACATGCTTTGTTCTTAAAGGAGAGTAATTATTTTTGGTTTGTATTGAACTAAAAAGTAAAAATAAGAATAAAGCTTGTTATTTTGGAGAATTATACTGTGCATAATATAATCTCTAAGTCTGCAGAAAAGTTTAAACATCAGAGTAGGATATTAGACTGGATAGAGGTTATATATAGTTGGTGTGAACTTGGAAATAAGATTTCGGAGTGTCAGGTAATAAATTAATAACTAGTCTAGTATATGGTGTGACAAATGTATTTTATATCTGTTAAGTTTCTAAATAGCCCACTGGAGAGTGAAGGATGGATTCTTAATGTAGAATTGTAGACGATTCCTAAGATATATGGAAGGCATGTATGGTACTATGGTTAGGTTCTATGTGTATACTTTTAGTAATCTAAGCATGGTTTAAGCATATATTCCTTGCATGGTTCTACTCACTTGTATATACCGTGATGATTATTTTGCTAAAAGGGAATATTTTCTATCAGGTACCATCTAAAAGACGTCATTATTGGCAAGATATACTTTCTTTTGGTCAGAATTAAGATTAAAAATATGGATCTTGAGATCAGACGCCGAGAAGCAACAGGTTCAGGAGCTAATACTCATGTTGAGACAGAAACACTTGCGAAATTTGAACTGATGGATGGTGCACCTGTTAGAGGTACCTACTTTCTCTTTCTGTTTCATTTGTCTACTATAGATCTAATGCAACAGGAAATAGGAAATATATGAAACAGTTGTGTCATTTTAAAGCTCCATGTATATTTAGCTACCTGCCTGCAAATTCCTAAATATCCAAAATATATAGTAGATTATACACATATAAAGAATCATGTTTTCCTGTCAGGTTGTCCTTCGTTGCCAATTCTTGAATCTATTGCTGAACAGATAGTTTACCGATTTTTTGTTTGTCTTTCAGGTGAATCAATTCCCATTAGACTGTTTCTTAGTCCCTATGAATTGACACCAACCCACCGCAATATTAACAACAAATTTAGTGTAAAGTATTATTTAAACCTTGTCCTTGTTGATGAAGAGGACCGTCGATACTTTAAGCAGCAGGAAATTACAATATACCGTCTTCTAGAAGCAGAAACTTCTTGATGTATTCAAGGTTTATGTTTTTCTTTATTTAAGAAAATGCATTGATCAAAACTACTGTTAAGAGCCACAAGCGCATATATCGTTTAAAGCTTATTTACATAATTGTTTTAATATTAGTGAATTATATAGATTTTCTTAGGATCTTAGTGATCTACAATTGAGTTTCTAAGCTTCTCGTTTGATGTTGCGGACACATTTTCTTTGGCTGAGTTCTTTTAAATGTTCAATATTATTATCTGTTCCTGAGGCAAGTTTTGACAGTCAATAGTAAATAATTAGAGTTGCTTATAGAGGTGGTGCATACAATATTTTTGAAGTATAAATGCTTAAATTATGTCACAGGACAAGAGGCAATTTAGTTGGTTCAGTACGAGCGTTAAGAGGTGCAGCGTCATTTGAACATAGTTTTTTTTTTTTTTTCCTTTTTTAGCTTTAACTTGTATTATTTTTCCAAGTTTGTCTCCTAATTGAGAATTTACTTGGTTTTAGTTGTTCAATATGAATTTTGTTGCATATAAGCTTCCATTTTTTGTGAAGCATGTTAGTATGTTACTGCAGAATCCCCTTAAGAAAATAAAGGCAAACAAATAGCTAGACAAAGAGAATACTACATTACTACATTATTATCAAGTTAAATATTAATTTCTTTTAGATGTCGTGAAAACAAAAGTTGATCATTTGATTGTATCACACACAGTGAATAATAGTACCAGGGATGTTAAACATTGTTAAATACAACCAGAACCTGTAATAGTTCCAAGTTTGTGTTGAAATACTTTTGAAGTCTGTTTTGATCCAAAACATTGTCTGGGTTGAAAGATTATGGCTACTGATGATTAAAATTTGCAAGTATGATGTACGAAGCATTTGAGTCACCAATACTACACCTTTCCAAATGCTCACACATTCGCTCGGATACTCAAGGACAACCAAAGCTCAACTTTATACACGATTCTACCTGGGAAAAAGTGATTCCAGGGGAATGATTTTGCTGCATGAGTGTGAGATAATAGCAGTTATTATTTGGACCAGTTGCTTCTGAATTGGAACGTCACTCTCTCTGCTGGAAGCAATTTTTTTGTTTGTTTGAATCAACATTTTCTGATTTACTCCTCATTTTCAGTAACTGCTGGCAGGTCTTGTTTGAACCAGGTATAAAGCCCTCCTTCTAGGTGGTAAACATTAGTATAACCATTAAGGACTAGCAAGTAAGCGGCTATAAGTGACCTGCAGGAAGTAATAAGTATTATAACATTGGTAAGTACTAGAAGGTCTTCTTATTTCTACTTTTATGCATGTTTGTGTTTTGTTTTTCGGATTATCATCTTTGTGATCTTCCTACTTTATGTTTCCGTACTCGATCCAAGTTATTGAGGAAACAAGATGCTCTGGACATTGGAGTTGCATTATTTAGTTTTTCCTTGTGATTTAGTTTTAACTTTTTATCTGTGGCATCTAAATGATTTAAAATTTCATACACGATATTTAATGACAATAAGATGCATAAGGTTATGGAGGGGAGTCCATAGATTAGCAAAAGATGGCATGTTAGCTGGCATGCTTGCTATTGTCATTAGCGGGCACCCTGTGGAATGAGTTAGGTGACAGACCTCACTGATGAAAATGGATGGCCTGCTGTTAAATATGGTAGGGATATGTTCAGGGTGAATGAGAATGCATTGAAAAATGAAGTTGATGCACCCCTCTGTTTAAACGAATAGAATTGGTAGGTTCCTTGGGTTCTTCTATATGGTGTGATCTTTATTTTTGTCAAGTTTGATGTGGTCATTTTGTGAAATCTGTCTTTTTACCTGGGTTGTTTAGATCTCTTTTATTCCCTGGCCTTTTATTCTTTACTATTTAATTAAATTCTCTTCTATAAATAAAAAGAAGCTTCAAAGTGTGTGGAGGGATTAGGATTTGGAAAGTAACCTTGATTGTTGGCCTTCAGGAAGATTCATCGTTGGTTTCATTGTTCCCCCTGTTGAGCAAGCTACTATTATTTTGGAGCTCTTGTCTAGCTTTGACGTAACACCTGTTCATGAAACACTAAGCATTTAGGCACATGAGGCTGTCACTTGTTTAGATCCTCTCTTCTATTTAAATCAAATCTTAAAATGAAATATCTGAAATAATGTCATTACTTTCAATAAACTCAGGATTTTCTTCCGTTCCAGCAAATATGCCAAAAAAGGCAAATGCTGCCCTCCTAGCGATGTCCCATGCTGTCCACTCCTTTATTAGCCTAAAAATTTGAACATTAACAGCACCTGGTGGATGAGCCTACACAACACAAAGATACCAGAAATGACTATTTCCGGAAAAAGTTGATAGATAAATAAGCTTCTAATGTAACCGGCATGCGATCATAGTTCACATAAACGCTGTAGTACCCAATGTAAATTCTAATTTAAAAAGTATTGCTAAACTGGCTAACCTCTTTAAATTCTGCTTCTGGTCTTACATCAAGTATTACGAAGTTGTTTTCATTCTGTAGTCTTAAAGCTTCCTTCACATCAACGCTCCGAACCTGCAGATATTGATATGCTTATAATTTGAGAGTTTGACATTAGTTTAGTACTTGCTACTATGGGAAAAAGTCCAAATGAAGCTATGATTTCACTTTGTATGGTTAAATATATTCTATAAATCTTTACTTGCAATTTATTTAACTGATTTGTCTAGATTATGAAGGAGGGAGGGAGGGAGGGAAGAGTGGATAATATGTGAGAGGAAGGGAGGGAACTTTACCCTTTTCTCGAGAAGTAACTCCCTCTTTGTCTTCCATTCTTCTTCAACTATATCCTCCAGAAGGGAAAGCAAAATAATCAAAACTTCTAGTAAAATGAAGTTACTACTCTTTCTTGGATGTACAAAGAACACAATCATCGAAGTTAGTAGTTTGAGGTAAGAGAAGAAAGATCATATGAGTACCTGGTGATTTTGCAGGTTTTGTTGCTGCACTGCGGATACGTAGGCCCGAAGGAATGGAGCGTGTCAAAAATCTGCGGCTAAAAGATCCAACTGGTTTGCAGGTAATAGTTTCATTAGCAGGGCTTGAATAGAACTGCAGAGGTGCTGGTTGAGATTTAGTATGAACTTGGGAAAAGGTATAAGTGGAGTGGGGACTGGCTAAACTAAGAGCAACCATCATACTAATTACTAACCAAAAATGTTATGGAACTGAGATTGAGTTGGTATGAACTTCTTTCTTGGTGTTTTAGGAATGTTTATAAAATGAAGATATTTAAAATCACAATAAAATAGTGCGGGGGCCATATTTCATGTGGATATTTTTGTTCAGAATCTGAGTTTGTGGTGGTGTTTGAACGGTTATGGATTGTATTATACCTCATCCTGTTTTTGCTGTGCGGATCATCTATCTATTTTGGCTCTTTGCGTGGTGAGAGCAGGCTTTACCTTTTACCTATGTAGCAGAGACCAGCCTTCGAAATTTTGTACAATTCTATATTATGCTATTAACAATTAAAAAATTTCAGAATCTGAAAATGTTATGCATATATCTACTAACCTTATGATGCATAAATGTATTATTTTAATACATATTTGTAGAGATATCTAGTAAAGAAATGTATATAAAAAAGACCATATGAGCAACCTCAAAGGTCATGTGATATGTTTCTCTTCGGATGTTATCAAATACTAATGATTAGCTAAACAGTTACCTAATTTAGCCTAAACTTTATTGAAGCAAAAAACTGTTTTGCTCTAACGGGTATATTCGTTACTTTACTTTAAATATAATATTTAATCAATTTTTGATATATTTCCTAACTTGGATCTAGGAATATTTTTCAGCGGGTTCCTAATATATATGTTAAAATAAAAATATATACTATAATAATTAAAAAAATACGAAATATACACATTATAAATATTTTATATTTTAGAGTTGTTGAATACGCGTTTTTCATCTTTTAAATGTTTTATCACCTTACTTTTAGTAACTTTGATTTTCTTTTTTGAACATTTTTTTATATTTATTTAGGCTATTTCAGGTGATATTTGATTAAAATTTGAGCTATTTTAAGTGATATTTAATTAAAATTTAATTAAGTGAGTTTCTAAAAAAATTTAAGCGGATTTTTTGAATATATGGGGTAAAATTTTAGTTTTAAAACTATTATATAGGATCAGCAGAGTGGGTTCATGGGTACCCACTAGTGCCTATATAAGTGTATATTTTAATAGGTAGCATGGTAGGAGATAATAACACCTATATGAATTATCTATGTACCGATGATATGATATATTCTGGGGATTGATAGTCCACCTATATGAATTATCTATGTACTGATGATATGATATATTCTACGGGTTAATAGTCAATGGCAGATCTAAGAGTTCATGCAGGAAGGGCCAAAAAGCATTAAGAATTTTTTTTCCTACCTAAGACTTTGCTAATTGCTATAAATTTGTCTGAAATTCAATTTTCTCAACACAAAGTAGAGCATAGAGACTGTTTTTATTTCTCAGCTGCTGTTTGTTTAAAGCTTTAGAGGATAGATGCAATCTTATGTAGTACTTGGTAACAAAGCGTAGTATATTAATGAAGTAAATGGTTTAGCCTGTGTAAGCAATGGTCTGGGCGCTGGGCTGTGACTTTTAAACTTAGATTTGGTAATTACAGGCCTAAAAAATTGGGCATGAGCCAAGACATACTCAGTCCATGCTGTAGGTCCGCCACTGTTGATAGTCGTTCTTCAAATAAGACTATAATCAAATATACGCGATGTTACGTATGTATTGGAAATGCTTTAAGGCAGTTTATATAAAAAGATCAAATTTAACTATAGCCTCTTTTAAGTCCGTATTGCAGCCTTGAGTTGTATCATATAGTGGTTACTTGAGCACACTTCTTACCATCAGGACTGAATATAGAGTCTGAACAAGTTACTGAAGCTTGATCCGCTGCTGATATAATTATGTGGATCTAAACAACCACATAGCTGAATCTATAAACTGTGCCCAAGTTCATTATAGTTAAAGCATGTCACTCGTTGGCATCAACTGCGCCACTGTACTAAACATATATTAGACTATAGCATGTACAACAGAGTGTTCCCTATTTCCAGGGAGGCTCTTAAAAATATATACAAGTAAATTTGAGGTTAAAATTTGTTTTATTAGGAACCTAGGTAATTTCTATTGCTGAATTTCTTACATCGAATTGAAGGTAGTAGTTTTAATAATATGTTACCTTGTATATAATCTTGTTATTAGACTTGACAACGTTCCATGTACCAAAGTTTCATGTATTTTTGTGTTTTGTGTCAAAAATCATAAAGTCGAACTTTACCTGATTTATATTTGTATACCAATTTGGTGACACTAACCCGAAATTAATATATTCTTGTTTACCGTTTAGTACATGAAAGTACACGAATTATGTACAATTTTTTTTTAATATTAATTGTTAGAAAATACACTAACTAATTAATTAAATAGTTAGATTGTACACAAACAAGTTCCAAATATAATATACATAAAACTAGTGAAAATGTTCTTGCAAGTACAATAATACGGTATTAACTAGTAAGTAGTAAATGTCCTTTTTTTTAAGGGGAAGCAGTACATGTACTTGAAAGTTTTAAGTGAAGTTACATTATTCGAATTTAATATAAAAAAGAGTAAATTGCATTATGTGTACCTATAGTTTGTATGTTAGACCATTTGGGATACTTGTCTTTAAAAACTACTACGGGCAATACTACACTTCACTTTTCGTTACGAGATGCCCCTTTCTGTTAACTATCACTAATGCCGTCTGTTTGGCTGGGGGGGTAAAAAAGAGAGAAATCAGATAATACATAACAACGTGCAGTATATGTATCATGATCACTTTACTCATTTATCCTAATTGGAGATAAACCGCGACTAGTTGCCGCCAAAATCGAAGAAGACAATCGATTGTTGAACAATGGTTTGGTATGTCAGAGATTGAAATGACAAGGATGTCTACAAACCTAGAGAACATCCTGATCACGGAGGTAAGCTTTCTGTTTTTCAAACCGAAGATGCTAGGGTTTTTATGATTATGTATACATATATACATATATATATATATATATATATATATATATATATTGTTTTTCAAACCGAAGATGCTAGGGTTTTTATGATTATGTATACATATATACATATATATATATATGTGTGTGTGTGTGTGTGTTCAGTTTTTCTCGTTTATAGTGATCGTTAGGATTTTATTGAGTATATATACACACACACACACACACATACACACACACACACACACCTATGTTGGACATGTTCTTGGGGTCAGTGTTTACGTTTGTATATTGAGTTTTAGTCCCTTTATTTTAGTTAAAAGTGACTTTCGGAGGGAACACAGTGACAATAGTAGTGAAATTGGTGTTCTTGGGGACTCTAATGTCTCGTTTTGTTGATTAAAGTTACATGTGAAGTCCATTATCTACTAAAGTGATTGTGTTATTACATGTGTGCATATATGTTGCCTTGTTAATATATGTTCCATTATACATTTTGTTACAGTAACCCCTGATTTGTTTAGCATTAAACTACATCATGGAGGCCATTTTAAAGATAATACCAAAACATATGTTGGAGGAATGTAGATTACATAGACTTATGTGATGTTAATACTATGAGCTTAACTGAGTTGATGTCCATGTCAAAGGAATGTGGGGATGATGCTATCACATATTATTGCAAGCATCTTGATACTAATATGGATAAAGAGTTGTAGGAGATAGAAAAAGATTATGATGTTGTAGGCATGTGTCTGTTGATGCCAGCATCTAGGTTAATTTATGTATACATAGTCAGTGCTAAATCTCTAGCAAAAGTGACATAAGAGTATGCTCCATCTCAAGATGAGGATGTATAATATGTGGACAATACTAATAACAATGAAGATGACCCATTTGAGAGGGATCGGTTGAACCGCATAGTTGAAGAGAAGTATAGAAATTTTATTGACAATGTAGATGAGAAAGAAATGTATGTTCCTGATTGGAAATAGGAGGTGCTTAGTGAGCAAAGTGGGGAGTCTGATTCATCTAATGTGGATTAAACTGATGAATATGTCCGCGGTTATAAGAACTAGAGTTTTACCCGTACTACGCACCGAACCACAAACACATACATATTAGTAGTCTTTACAATAAAATAATATTGAAATATAAATACAAAATTACCCATTTCTCATTTGTATAAATTGCATGATATTATCATTAATACTTAGATTTATGTACGCAAATTATAAAACATATCATTGTATTATAAAACTGTGTAATTTATTTTTATCGGGTAAATTAGTCATTATTATCAGTTCCTAGATAGATTGTGCAATATTAGTCTATTTTTTATATAGTTAATCAATATAATTTTTAGAAAAGTGCACTTTTGAAAGTAATTTCAGTCACTCATTTTTTATATTACTCTTAAGTTGTACCATCAATTTTAGACATACAAATAATAAACATATATTTCTTTTCATCTTTTGCATTGATCTTCATCTTTCTGATTAATTCACGTGAATTGAATTTTGATTTATTTATACTCTCTACCCATTTTTCAGATTTATTTATGTTATATTAATTCTTCACCAATGCATACTTCTTCGATAAATTATGTATTTCTTTCAAGTCGTCTTTTTCATCTTTGTTTTCACTTCCACACGCATGATTTATTTTTAGTTTTTATTTTTATGGTGATTTTAGCTTGTATTTGGTTATCTATATGTAGTGAAGGTATGTAATATTGATGTTATGATCATGATGGTGGAGACGTGGTGATAAGTAAGAGCAAATGACAATGTAATTGTTGTAATAGTTCGATTAGGGTGATTTCAATATGTAGTTGGTGATTTTTAGGTGTTTAGAGGTTGTGACAGTTTGATTTTGGTAATCTTTATATGATTGTGATTATTTTTATTGAAATATGGTGATTTACATATGATATTGAGTCGAGAGAGGTGATGGATGGAAATGGTGGTCATGCCATGATTTGAATGTAATGATTTTTCCAAAATTAATTTTTTTATTACCAAATGATATTGATGGCTGTAGGCGGTGGGTCGTCGGTTGCCGAAAATTGTTATTGAAGTAGAAAATAGTTGGCGGTAATTAATGAAAACTTGGTAAGATTAATTAATTTTGGAAGATGAAGATAAATCATATATTGGATTAATAGAATTAGATCTCACATGGGTGGCTAGATTAAATTTCATAATTCATTTATTAAGGGTTCTTATTAAAACATTAACCTCTCTTTATTTACATTTTTAAGAAATCAAATTATTAATGTATTTAGTATTTTATTTCTAAACTGAACTACATACATAAAATCACGATAAAAAATTCTCTAAATTAAACAAAATAGGTACACTTGTGGTAAGAAAAAATGGTTTATTAATTAAAATTTCATATTTCTCTCTGAAAATGCACATTTGGTTACATTTTTAAATTAAAAAATGTTGAAGATTTTGTCTCATTTACTTTATAAAATTTCTTTATTTTTTTAGTGATTATATGTGAGGATGATTGCGACCGGTTATTATGACTTCAAGATGAATTGACTTATTTTTGGGATTTGTGGGGCGATGCTAAAATTAGGTTGCATTAGTTGGAATATGTTTGGTCTCGATTATTCCTATTGATCATCATTCTACAAATTTCTACTATACTATTTTCGCATTGTTTGTTACGTTAATTATTACACTACTAAATAAATACTTCTTAGTAAATTGTTGAAATATTTTTTAAAAATCAATTTGTATATTTTCTCGTTAGTTGAGTCAACCATTTCACTTTTACAAATATTATTATGTCCCATAATTTTATAGAATATATCAACCAAACTTGTCGAGTTTGGGCCGAGTTACACTCAGATGAACTTATTGAATAACTCAATTCGTTTAATGCTCCAATTTTATATTACAAAAGTTGGAAATAAAATCATTAAGTACTAACGATCGTAGAAAGTTAATGTTAAAATTTTAGTTGTTTCGAAAATAATTTTTAGATTTTAACGGGTAAATGTATTATTATAATATTACATTAAAAGAATTATTTTGACTATTAGTATAATACTAGCTTAGAACCCGTGTGATGCACATGCTTTTTTTTTCAATATTATAAGACTTTTTAATTTAATTTTAATTC
>PHNY01125457.1:1853-13101 GCA_003724115.2 Anethum foeniculum | reverse complement strand
TGAAGATTATTCCTCGTTTCAGGGAGAGGAAATAATTAATTTAGGAATTAAATTAATTATGATTAGATTAATTTTAGGAAATTTGGGAGATAATTGAGGCTACGAAAATATGGCGTAACAGTATGAATAGTATCCTTTTAAGTTGTTTTGTTTATTCTCAGAGAATTTAATAATGAAAGTTTGCGAAAGATTAATGTGCCTAAAATATCGGAGAAAACAAAATTTATATATTAATCATTAAGTTGTGTACGAAAAAGATAGAAAATAGATATGATATAGATAGAAAATTTAATTATGTAGGGAATAGATATGAAATAGTTAGAATATAGTTATGAGATGGAGGATCTTGTAGGCACAAGTAGGTTGGTTGTTTATAGTAAATTTATACTCCGTATAAAATCAGAAAATCGTAAAACAACCAAAGTAATCGTAGCCAAAGAACAAGACATCCTCAATAGTAAAATCACCGTATATTTCAAAATTTCTTGAAAAAAAATATGCGCAGTCCAATTAGTAAAAATATTCAAATAAAACAATTTAACATTTATCAAAACAGTCTACTAAAACACGTTCGGCAAATTGCCTATGCTAATATCATTAAACAGAGGGAGAAAATTACAGAGCGTAACAAATTTACTCACTAAATAGTATCCTTGTGATATTTTCCAGGTAGCAGATGCGGAAAATCATACGTAAGTTAGCATTATAAAGTTTTTCTTTTTATCTTTCAATTTTTAATCTGATTTGGACAGGAAGTACGGAGTAATATTTTCCCGCTAACTTAATTCGGATTCCGCCGCAGTAGTTTGTAAATTTGGTTAGCTTTTGAGAATTTTTAGCAATAATCAACGGAAAAGTCCCTCAATCTTTTATCTATAATTTAAATTGTATACGTTTTTCTAGAGCTGTAATTCGAGCCGGGCGAGCTCGGTATGCTCGATTCGGCTCGTTTAGTTAAACAAGTTGTGCTCGGGCAGAGGTTCAATTAAACGAGTCGGCTCGACTCGACTCGTGAAATTAAATGAGCCGAGTTCGGTTAGAGGTTTAGGCTCGATTAAGTGTAAAAATTAGACGAGCTGGCTCACCCGACTTGCTAAAACCGGCTCCTTTAGCTAAACGAGTCGGCTCGACTCGACTCGTGAAATTAAACAAGTCGAGTTTGGGTAGATGTTTAGGCTCGTTTTGTTAAATGAGTCGGCTCGGCTCGGCTTGACTAACCTCGGCTCGAATTACGCCCGACTCGAAAAACTCGGCTCGCTTGGCTCGAATTACAGTCCTACATTTTTCTATGAATTTAAATGCAAAAAAAAAAAAACTATGATAATACCTTTATTATAATACGTACCTAAACTTTACCAAAACATCTATTAATACAATTAATCAATGAAAAAGTTATAAATCATGTAGGATTAAAATGTAATTCCTTATTTTAAACCAATTATGTCACATTAAGAATTTTTTATTTAATATTTTCATCACTTTATTAAGTATGATTTAAATACCTCAATTTTTTTATTTAATATTTTTATATATTACATATTTTTAAATCTAAAAATATAATAGGTTAATATTTTAATTTAAAATCAATTACGTTACATGTATCAATTTATTACCAAATAGTACTACTTGGGACTAAATGATATTTATTACATTTTTTTTATCACAGTTTAATGGTACTAACTTTACTAGTACGACTAAATATATATGTCAAAATTATGGTAGTTCTTGCCTTGAGGAAGTCAAGGTTCGACCCTGGCACGCGTGAGTTGAAAAAATTACTTCAATTACCTAAGGGTGTATCTGTTATAAGGTACAAGCATTTTACAGTAAGAGTAGGAGTACATTAACAGAATCGAATAAATAATTTTTGCATAAAATGAGAGAATTTTTTAATGGGTGTTATTAATGTGAATGTAGTGATCATTTCAATCAAATTTTGACTTTTATGCAAAATTTTGTACATTTTCAGAAACTATACCCAGATGACTAAGTCAAATTAAGTTAACTGTTTGTTAGCTTAGCTAGGGTTTAGAGTTTTCTAGGGTTAACGTATAAGCTCTGCCTCTTTTCAAGCAGCTGAGACACAGTCATAATCCCGTCATCGTTATCATCATCACCGTCATCTCAGTTACCTTCGATGGATGCCACATAGTCATTGTCTATGCCATCATCTTCCATCCATTTAACCATAAGTTAATCTTCAACAGATTAGACATTTTCCTTTTTTTAAAAAAAAAAAACGAGACAAAACCCTAAATATGGTAATACAAATTGTTGTTATTATAATGGTAGTTGAGTCCACTTATTTATACAGAAAATAATGTGAATCATAAAATGAAAAAAAAAAAAAAAAGTAACACTCATGCACTAGATCTTCGATAGTTAGACACCATTTAAAAATACTTACTTTGTGATGTCCTTTTTTTCCTCTTATTCATATTATTTTTGACATTTTTTTCCCAAAATTTATTTTCCTGGTTGGTAGCACGTATAAAAAGTACTTACAAAATATAAGAAAAATATAGAGGGAATTGCATTTTGCACCCCTTATCTTTGGTCAAAAATCACTTTTGTATATCTACTTTCAACAAATTGCAGTTCGCATCCTCCTTCTTTAAAATCCGATTCAACTTGCACCCTTTTTGCGTAATTCCGTCAGTTATTTAGCTCAAATTGTTGTCTTCTACAAGATATTTTAATCTATTTTTGAAGAAAAAATGTGAAATGTATTGTAGAAGATAACAAACAGAGGTAAATAATTAACCGAATTAGGTCAGAAAGGTGTATGTTAAATCGAATTTTAAAGAAGTGGGATGTAAAGTGCAATTTTTGAAAGTAGGTATACAAAAGTGAAATATGGTCAAAGTTAATGGGTGTAAAATGTAATTCTCTCAAAAATATTTTTTTTTTTTTTTTGTAATTTGGTGTCTGGGCTAACTTGCACGCACCTCTGATCCGCAAGACTGCTAGTACCCACCTAGCATGGCAGTCCACTTAATCCCGTATCTCCCAGTGAAATCAAACTAGATACATAGGGATAGTAAACCTCTAAAATATCAAAAATATATTTAGAGTTAGAGAGATGTGAATTTTTCAATCCAACATCTTGCAACCCCGACAAAAAATCAATAAGAATGTTGGTAGCTTTCTTTGACAACCATAAATTTATGGGAGACTAGCCTTACACTCATGCGATGCATTTACACATAATTTTTGTATGAGTTTGTTTATTTTATTTATTTTAATATTAATATATTTTCTCAAAAGTACTATATCTATTATTTTAATATTAATATATTTAATTTTATTTACATTTCATGATAAAGAATTAAACTTATAATAGTAATAAATTAATTAAAAATATTTAATTTATTAGTATTAGGCTTTATTCTTTTAGTTTATATTATACTTTTGATGAAATTTTATGCTTTTTACAATTTTAAAGTTAATAAGATTTATTTTTTATATTTCTTCACTCAGTAAACATTGTTATTATATATACATATATTATAATTTATTATTTTTTAAACTTATTTATAACTCTAATACTTCATCTACATTTTTTGTAATAATAATGCGAAGAAATCAAAGTATCTATTTTTTAATTATTTTTCATTTCATTGTTCATATGTGTTTACTTGTTTACCATAAACTTAAAAAATGTGTGTCGTAAAAATTATGATAAAAAATTTTATGCTAAATTTTAAAATAATGTATTGTTTAAAACATATTTATCTAATAATTCTCTTTTTAATAATGTCAGAGAAAAATCCAGCCTAATAATATTTTTGCTGTTATTTACTTCTTTTTTAAATTAGTAAGTTGTATAGGGTATATTTTGAACATGTTTATATTATAAAATAATATATGTTCTTTCCTATTTTTAGTTTCTAGTTTTCATTATAAGGGGGTTTCTACTGGAGTAAGACCCTATATAAATAAACATTGGCAAAAAACTATATAAATAAACAATGTAAATTTTTTCGGAAAGAAACAAATCGGCGATAAATAAACGAAGATGTATGAAACAGAGTTTAAATTCATTTAATACACTAGTCATAATTTATTTATTGATAATATCTGAACTTAAACATAAGTATATGTTCGATAGGTAAACATGCTCGATTCGAATTTTGCAATCATTTAACAAAAACTCAACTTAAATTTCGTTCAAATCAACTCGAACTCGTCTATAGCCCATTTAATTTTATTCAGAATTGTATCTATATAGAACAAAACTCAAATAAGAACCCCTTAAATGAGAACTAAATGAGAACCGGTGACTTATATCATTTATATTGATGATTTGATTGTTTATCATTACAATTATCGTAGCACCGCCACCCCCTCACGCCCCAACTGTCACCTCCGTGGACCATCTCCGGCATTCCCAAAATATTACAACTAGTTTAGGAAAAAATTACCACAACCGAACCATCACAAACCATAAAAATACCACACTGACATCGAAACCTGCCACCACACTGTCCATCACCACCACCCATCATCTGTAGATCAGTAAAATCGCACAAAAATACCAAAATTTAGCAAAAATCATCACAATCAAACAAATATTATCATAATCATTATTAATCATCAAGCCCGCCACCGTTGCCGCCATCGCACACCACTACCGTCGTCTACACACCACCACCATCCACATAATCACCGGGTGAAAGTAAAGAAAAACCAACAAAATCACCATCGAAGAGAACTAAGCACAACATTTAAAATCTCAGATTGGGTACGCATATGTCGAGACTCGTTGGAACTGAGCGGCATCAACTCGCCGGGAAGGAGGAACCGTCGGAACAGACATGGTATGCTGAAGGGCCGTCGAAGTTAGAAAGAAGGACATAGTGATGGTTTGAGATGAAGTTGTTGAGATTTAAAATGAGTGGCCTACACTAAAAGTAAATCTAAATTTGTGTGGTGTAGATTCGATCTCATATCTCACACAAGTATAGTTTCTCATTTGAGTAAGATCATATATACATAAGTGGTTACTCAGAACCACTCTCATAATGAAAACTAAGAACCCCATAAAATTTATAATTAATTTTATTTATTTTTTACAAAAATTAAAATTATATTTATCATTCACCTCACTCTTTTTTTTCCAAATTTGTCTTATCATTGTCACATACCGCCGCCACCACCACGTCGTTGTCATCACAATCACCAAATTAAAATCAAAATTATCAAAAAGTTATATCTTCATCACAACCAGTTTAAAATTCACCAAATATAACACATATTACTGAAATTCAAATCACAACCACATTGTTAGCGCCGTCATCTACAGATTCAACAAATTTAAAGCTAAATAACTCAATATGTAAATGAAAATCACCAAAAAATTTGGAAAAAAATTAAAATATTTAAATATGTACGCCTCTGTAAATAACAATATGCATGTGCATCAAAATACATCATTATTATCTCCTTACTCACCAATCAACAACAATTTCAACAACAGAACACGATTTAACAATGACTTCAAATTTGAAGTCAAATATATTGATCAGAAATGAAGGCGACGGCTAGTGGTGGCTGAGGAGGAGGAGATGTGAGAATTTCATATCCGAGAAGAAGAGCGATTGATGTAATAATATTTTTTGTCTGAAGGAGGTGGAGATGTGCGGAGGAGGAGGATGGCATGTGACTGGAGATGGAGAATAAAAGTGAAGAGAGGGTGATAATTTCAGATCCGACAAAAAGTGGTAGGGATGTGAATATATGTGACAACCCAGGTCAAATTTCGAGTCTTTTTTGAAAATCGGGTTAAATACCGATTCCGAGCCCGAAATAAGTCAAAGCGTACTAGCCTAAATGCAACGAACTTGGGTAATTCACAAACCCACCAATAAATGCCATAGCCGGATTTATGCCCGGTTTAGCCCATCGGGGATGACAACCTAAATATCATGATTATTTATGAGTGTTACTACGACTTATTTCAGAATTGGAATTTGACCTGGTTTTCGAAAAAGACTCGAGATTTGACTTAGGTTGTCACATATGGTATCAGATTCCACTCTCGAAAGCTTGATTCGTCAAGTTACCGGAGGTAGGGACAAGAATGCTGGTAGTATTATCCCACAATGACAAAAGATCCGGAGGTGGGGACACAAAGCCAGCCGGTATTATCTCACAATGGATATATAAGTACGATCTTAGTCCTGTGGGCTGTCTGTTCAGGCCGACGAGGACGTCAAGAGTTTACTGGGGGAGGTTGTAACTCCCACATCGAATAGAGTTTAGACTTCAATTTAGTTTATAAGGTAAAGGCTACTACTAAGTGCAACAACAAATCATGATCTTTTGGGTGCATGTGATGGGCTTGCGGATTACCAAAGTTGGTTGCATGCGTGCTAGTAGGCTTCGGCTTATTTCGGATTCGGAATCGAAATTTGACCCGATTTTTAAAAAATACTAGGGATTTGACCTGGATTTAGGGATGGGTATCCCACCCGCCCCGTCCCTACCCGATCCGATCCCCGCCCTATACGGGTCGGTGATTCGGGGAATTTTTCGGGTTCGGGACAAGGAGCGGAGAAAAGTTTAAAAAATTTTCTGGGATCGGGGCGGGGTCGGGGATTAGCTTATCCCCGCCCCGCTCCCCGACCCTGGACCCCGATTATCGTATTTAATTTAAATAAATATTAATTTGAATGTATTTTAATTAAATTATCATGAATAAATGTAATGTATATATATTTTTAAAGTTTAATTTTTTTATTTTTTTATAATAGAATATGATTTAGTAAAAATAATCTTAATAGTATCTTTTATTATAAATAGATTTAAATTCGTATTGTTATTTAAAATATGATGTAAATTTAAAACTTATTTATGTATCATGATTTAATAAAATTATATTTATTAAAAATGCATTAAATATATATATATATATATATAATTTTATTTGATAAAAATATATAAGAATTCCCGATTTGCCGCGGGGATCCCCGTTCCCCGTTCGGGACGGGGATTGGGGATCAATATAATCCCCGTATGGAGAAAGGGGCAGGTTCAGGGAATGAGTTAGCGTTCAGGGATCGGTGGCGGGATAGCACTCTCTAACCCCGAAGTGACGCGATGCCCATATCTATTTGGGTTGTCATAATATATAATTTGGCTGGAGGTTTTGGTGGCTGGAAGATATGAAATTGGTGGATTACGATGGCAAGCGGTAGTGAAGGTAGTGGGCGGTGGAGGTGATGAGATATAAAGGTGGGCGAAGGAGATATTGTAAGAAAAAATAAGTACATATGTAGTTTATATGGATAGGATTAATTTTATATATGAAAGATAAAGGACTGAGATTTGGTCTCAGGTCTCATTTTAAATTAATTTCTCATTTGAGTACCTTCTTATATATGTTTTTATATATGTATCTCTATATATATATTTATATTCTAAATAATTCATATATATATATATATATATATATATATATATATATATATTCTAAATAATTTATATATATATATATATCCTAAACAGTTTAAATATATTAAATAAAACTTAAGCTATAACCTATTTTAGTTATTGAACTACCATGATCTATATTACCATAATACCATTTCTACACGTGTAAAAATACAAACATTTATGCTCTTTTGATGAATATAACATTATCAATTTACTTAAGATGTTAAGCTACTTATTATGTATTATCGTGTTGTAAAAAGTGGGAATTGGATTTAATTTGTGAAGGTACTCTTTATGGATTAATTGGATAAATGGAGATTAATAAAAACGATAATCGGGTTATTAATTGGAACTAATTTAATATTATTTATATATATAAATATTAATATATGTAATTATTTTTAGTGTTTTGATTATACATATACAATTATTATACATATTTATACAAATCATTTTAAGATATATAACGTTATTAAAGTAAATACAATTTTTAAAATTTAACTTATGAATTGAGGTAAATTTGAGATGAAAAATTAAGAAAGTTCATTATTTAGCCATTTAAATTAGTAATTATGTATATAATAATAACATTTTTTTATTTTTTTTCAAATTTATAATTTTTAAAGTTTTCTTATTTTTCTACATTTTTTTAGTTTTTTAGTAATAAGACCGATTTTTGAAGAGTTAATCCAAATTTTTCTGATTCTTGACTGATTTTTGACCCGATTTTCAATTAATTAGTTCGTTGATCTAGCAACAATGATTAATCGGCGATTAACACTGACTTTTAGAACACTTTATATCATTAACTAACTCTTCTACATAGTTAATTAATATTAATCAAATCGAGGTCATCAAGAAAATTTAGTTTTATTCGGTTTCCAACGTCAACAACTATATATGTTCGTTTTACAGAATTTAAAATAGCATTGGTTACTTTTACAACTTAATATGCAATTTCATAAAATTTTTAAAAAAAAAAAAGTGCATATGATTTGGGGTACATCATCTCTAATGAGGTGCAACATCTCCAATGGAGGTGCCAATCAAAGTTGCCAACATTGTCAAATCATCAAAAATATTAATATATTATTTTATCTTTCTTCAATAATATTTTTGACACTCAATAATTGACATTCAAAATTACTAATCTATTCATAGATATATAATTAAGACTAGATGTAATTGTATATGACTTTAATATGATGTATCACATTTTTACCATTTTGGGAGGGTGTCAAAGGTGCCAAAAATTGGCCACTTTGTTTGGCACTCTTAGAGCAACTCCAATAGGGGTGTCAATAGGAGTGCCAAATCCTATTTGACATGGCAGGCTTGGGTGCTTTCCTATTGGAATGATGAGGGTGCCGTAAGGGGTGCCAAGAGAAGTTGCCAACTTTTGGCAGCTTGTTGGCACCTCTGTAAATGGAAAAAATTATAAATGTGTGTATAGTCCATACCCATAACACTATGTATATTTTATATATAATTTATTTGGGGACCATCTAAGCACTGGGGTGCGAACTATTGGACTTGAAGGGTGCTAAATATGATATAAATGAAGTCACAAATAAAATATTATTATTTATGATGTGTTGGACATGGTTGGCTATTGGAGATGCTCTTACCAATCTAATGGATAGCACTTCATTAGAATGGTAGGAGTGTTAAGTAAGTGGTCAAGCATCCTCCCAAAATAATAAAAATGTATTACATCATATTAAAATTATACAAATTTGCATCTAGTTTTAATTATACATGTACAAAGAAATTAGCAACTTTGAGTGGTAATGGAGCAAATGATTTAGAAAGGGTGTTAAAAGTATTATTAAAAAAGAGAAAATTTATATATTAATATTTTTGATAATTTAATTGGCGCACCTCGTTAAAGATGCACGTGGAAAAAGATGGAATTAGTTTAGTAATTCTTAGTTTATTTCATTTACAGTCCTATGTCAAATAATTGTTAGTTTATTTCATGTCGATGGTATGTAATAAATCGACAATTTTTGGACCGAAACTATACGAGTAGATTTACTATAGTGCATCATAGGCATTTGTGCTTGACAAATAGCTAAGATTTTTCAACTAGATTATACTGTAAATAAAAAAGAAAAATTCCGTCATAAATGAGGCGACGGGTCTTATGTAAAAAATTCGTCATAACCATATGTGTTGTAGCAGAAGGTATATATACACCTGAACATGCATATAACATTAGAGACTTTGAACGACTCTTTGGAAAAACAGGAGATCAAACCATCACACATATGATATATGTAGTTAATCTAAATAAACAGACATATTTCATGACATTTTAGTAGTAATAGTGATTGTATTTTGGTACTCATCTGCAATATAGGAAACCTCGTATAAATGAGGATTTCGTGTTTTTGTATAGGATTGTTTTTCTACATAGTTGTACATTTATATAAGGTACAAGCAGCTGTGAAACTATCAAGATTACTAGCTAGTCTTAGCTAAACTGCTTGCTACTTTAATTAACTAGGTTTAAGTTTTCTAGGGTTTGTCTTGTAAGCTTTACCTCTTTTCAGGCAGCTGGGGCATAATCATAATCCCCGTCATCATCATCGTCATCACCATCGTCTCCGTCACCTTCAATAGATGCGTCTAAGGTATAGTAGTTGCCTATGCCATCATCTTTAATCCATGTAAACTCGGAGTACACCAAGCACCGTGGGTTAATCTTCAAGAGATTAGAGTACATCTTCCCTAATGATTTTGCTAGCCTTTAAAAGGAGGCAAAACCCTACCTATGGAGATACAAATTGTTGTTATTATAATAGTAGTTGAGTCCACTTATTTATAGAAAATAAATCTGAATCATGAAATAAAAGAAAAAGTTCATGCACGAGCATCTGCAAGAGTTCCACGCCTTCTAAGAAAAATACTCCCTCTTCTTTATGTTGGGAACCGTGCACTCCACACGCATTTTAAGACTCTTATAAAATATAGTTCGATAATTTATTTTTAAAATTTTCTTTTTCTGAATAAAAGTTAAACTATTATATTTTTATACAAAAAAATAAAATTTCCAAAAAAAATTATAAAACTATACTTTTTATAAGCCTTAAAATGCGTGTCATGCCCTCCCTCCCCCAGCGTAAACAACCTGCTGGGACGGAGGGAGTACTAATTCTGTGATTTATAGGTTTTTTTTCACTCTCATTAATATTATTGTTGACAATTCTATATCAAATTTATTTCTGTGTTTTGGTGTCACCCTTAAAAATGTCCCTAATTTAATGTATGTCAAATTTTATATAATTCAAATCCAACATTTTGTACCTCTAATAAAAATCAATAAAAACATATCTTTTTATCACTATTTACTAATTGAAGCTACTCTAAGGTGAGAATACGCCAAGTCATAGGTGAAAATTTACTTGTGAGATAATGGGTTATAGGTGTTCCAAGGAGAGAATAGGCGAAGTTATAGATGGGGTTTGCCCGTGGGATAATGTGCCATAATGTTAGAGAAGTGTGTATGGCATATTCTACTACATGCATAACTGGCGCAACATCTAGCATACAAGTGGCAGATATCTTGTCAATTTACATTTAGAGTGCCTTGTGTTGATATGCTGGCTTCATGATGTTCAATGATAGATATCATATGCACGTCCGCATGTTTCAGTAACTGTACAGCAACAGTACTGATTCTAGTTTTCTAGGTTTATGTACCCAATCGAATTCATTTATTCTGAAAGGTATACAGATCTGTATAAGTACTTCTTGTTAACTACTAGTGCTCCATTAGTTAGTGTTTGTTAACTAAGTTACTCCCTCT
>PHNY01125405.1:964-12881 GCA_003724115.2 Anethum foeniculum | reverse complement strand
AACCAAACTACCAACAATTATAACATGTTTTACTTATTATAGTTTAGTATAGATGTGTGAATTTGTTTAATTACTTGATTATTTTGGTGTGACTTGTATATATTCTGATTAAATAAAAGTATTAAGAAGGCGGTCATACTGAATTCAAATTGCAAGGTTATACACACATATATACACACAAAGAAATAACAAACCTAGACACATAAGCAGCTAAATTTTGTCTTGGTTCATTCTTTTATTGGAGCAAAGAAATTTGTATGCTGTTTTTTTTTTCAAAAGAAGAAACTAATCATATCGCTGTCCTGTGTTTTTATGTACTTTCACTTTAATTAGGGTACCATGCTGTTTTTTTTTTCAAAATAAAAAACTAATCATATCACTTTCACCATGATACCTACTTATGTTTTTTTTTCTTGAAGTATTACATTTAGTTTGGATGTTTAAGATGACCTTATTTGACTACCTATGTATCAGCAGATGGATTTGGGATTGCAAAGGACTTGCCAGAAGGAGACATCAACCGTAAGGAGATCATCTAAGCTACCTAATTTATATTTGCTTTTCAGGAAGCTCAGTTTCTTTGTAAAGCATAACTATATAGTGAGCTTGATAATTTGGCTAATTTGGTGTTCAGTGAGCTTTATAATTATAAACATGTACTAAATCGTTTTTAATGTTGCAGGGCCCTCCCTGGATTCATGGGCTCAAGATGTGGAGTTGTCCCACTTTGACCCGGGGTTCACGGTTGAAGTTCAAGGTATAAAGTGAACGTGTCAACTATATAGCATTCTTGTATATTTATTTTACATAGATATAGATAGATTGTCACTACTTCGTAACTTTTAAGATTATATAAATTTTAGACTTGCCTCCATGCCTGTTTAAGAATATAGGTGGGGTCCGTTGTGTGCTACTTTTTAAACTTTTTTTGAGAACTGAAATTTCATTAAGAACGACAATCTGAAACCAACGTCTCCAACAACAAACTTGGAGGAGACAAGAACTCTTTGTAACAATTTAGCGAAACAGGGACTCTAGCCATAACGTGAGCTCCTTTGTTTGCTTGCTTTTTAACGTGACACAGAGTTACATCCATCATATGATCGAAACTAACTCTACAAGACTCAATAACGTGACCAATCTCCAGATAGTAACTAGAAGTACTCTGCATTCCTTGACTACCATTTCCGAATCACATTAGATGATTACATTTTGAAATCCCACCTCGTCAATCCAGTCCAAAGCTGCTTGAACACCACGCATTTCTGCCTCCACAACACTTACCAAAAGTTTCAGTGTTTTCCCTCGCATAAAATCTCCAGAGTCATTCCTCTTCAGCATGCCTACAGAAGAGAAGGGTTCTCCAGTGAACAAAGATGCGTCCACATTTAGTTTGATACAACCATTCTATGGAGGTTTCCATCCAGTAATCCTAGCTGTAGCTGATCTGCTGGAACAGAGATTAAGAGCTGTTTTCCTGGCCATTGCTGCTTGCCACTCTTTAACATGGTTCATACAAATATCAAGTGCCATCTTAGACATCAAAGGCTTGTCATCCAATAGTTTTTGGTTGTGAGCAAACCAAATACTCCAGAGGATCATAGCCATCTTTTCCAACTGCTCTGTGTTATCATGAGTGAGTCTGTCCAGAAGCCACCTTGGAGCATCCATTATATTCTGACCGTCCATAACCATGCTTGCATATTGCCAAATTGCATTTGCAAAGGTACAATCAAAGAAAATATGTAAGAGATGCTCAATATCTCTTTGACACATTGGACAGGTGATAGGCAACATCACACCCTTACTTCGAAGAAGCTTCCTCACTAGTACATTATTCATACAGAAATGCCATAAAAACGTTTTGATTTTTGGAGGCAAATTGAGTTTACAGAGATTGTTCTACCCTTTAGTATCCTGACTACTTGTACCAGCTGTGTGTCCAATAGCCCAGGACTTATATCCTGACTTGACAGTATAACCACCTGTATTGGTAATAGTCCAATCAACCCTATCCTTGTCTTCATGTTGGGGAATATCTGTGTGAAGAATAAGTTGAACATTGTTTGAATGAAAATCTTGCTGAACTTTAGTCACGTCCCAGACCTTGCTATTAGAACGGAAATAGTTGCAAGCATAGTCATTTCTACCATTGTTCAAATGATTATCCTCGACACAAAAATCATGTTTGCCTTTCAACCAAGGATCTCTAAAAATTCTAATATCCTTCCTGTCGCCCAGAATCCACCTAAAGCCAGCTTTAAGCTTCTCCTTCACTTCCTATAAGCCCGTCCATATGAAACTGGGTTCGACTCCTTTAACAGCATGAAGAATGTGACTATCTGGGAAATATCTCGCTTTGTAAATTCTAGCAACCAGAGCTGATGGATTTCGACAAAAATTCCATATATGTTTCCCCATAAGGGCTATATTAAAACCGTGGATATCACGGAAGCCCAAACCTCCCATACTCTTTCACATTGACATTTTATTCCAACCCAACCATCTGATGCCCCTGTTATTGTTACCATTTGATTTCCACCAATATCCATTCATCATTCGTTCAATATGATGGAATGGATTGAGCAACATTCTTTAACATAACTATTTTGCCCGCTTTAAAAAGAAGTTTAGTGTTCCAGTCTTGCACTCTGTTCCAGACACGTTCTTTAACATAAATGAAGACAGATATCTTCGACCTGCCAATAAGGGATGGCAACCCTAGGTATCTGCTATGCTTAAGCTCGTTATGCACCTGTAAAATGTCTCTGATCTTAGCCTGCTTGTCACGTCTCACATTTGCAGAAAAGAAGATACCCGAGTTCTGGTAATTAATTGATTGGCCTGATGTGTAACCATAATCATGAAGAATCTCCTTTATAACACCAGCTTCATTTTCTGTTGCTTTAAAATAGAGGAAACTATCGTCAGCAAATAGTAAATGAGTAATCTTAGGAGCCTGTGAAGCAATTTGACATTTACTTTTTAAACTTAGTTATTATTTGCTATATACCAACAGTACATACATACAGATATTAGTAAATTAAAACATTTACTTTCTAATTAACAGTGGGTGGTAATTTGTAAGTAAAAACAATTTCTTGACGTGACTTCGCAACATGAAATATACAGTACAGCCATCTTTCTATATAAAAATATCAAACGAATACAAGTAATTTCAGCCTCCATATGTTTACATAGTATATGCCACACAAACTTTGTAAATAGGTAAGTTCAAAACAAAAACTTAGTAAAACCAAGAAACAACCCATTTGCTTCAGACACACACAAACTTTGTACGTAAGTTCAAAACAAAAACTTGGTAAAACCAAAAAAATAACTCTTTGCTTCAGCCAGTCAGCCTCCTCCTTGTCTCAGCACAGACGTCATAACCAACTATGCAGCCAAACCACGATACGGATCCCAACGCTCATAGTTGACATCTGCATGTCCATGATAAAGCTTCTTGATTCTTTTTGCTAAATCCCCTACAGTAGGTGGCATGAAATCCAGGCGTCCAATCCCAAAAATTAGCATACATAAGGTAGAGTAGGGCCCGATTTGTTCAACCAAGCTAAACCTACAGTACAGACGTGGACTAGTTAAATCTGCAGCTAGTTGATCAATCTCTACGCCAGTTTAGTCACTGAAAGTGCCCGCGAAATTAATGATAGCCTGGGTTTTTTTCGGCCTTTAACTCTTATTGTAACAAGCTGTTGAACACCTAGCCCAGTAACGGATAGAGGAGTTACATTATTCTCGAAAAGGAGGCCTAGTTCATGAAATTTGGGGGGCCTCCTTTCTCGACTGCCCCCTTCCTCGATCAAAGTTCTTTTTAGCTTTTAAAAAGTGGTCAGGCCATGGCCGTCAAAAATTGGCAGCTGATGATGTGCTTGGATGAGAGCCAAGATTCTAGCATCATTATTACTAAGATGCTGAAGACATCGGGGTCCAACTAGTGGCCAATGAGCAGCGAGCAGCTAGTTGTTAACATATATCACATGGGTCTTCATCATTTTAGTAATAATGATGCTAGAATCTTGGCTCTCATCCAAACACATCCTCAGCTGCCAGTTTTTGACGGCCATGGCCTGACCACTTTTCAAAAGCTAATAACGAGGCCCACCAGATTTCATGAACTGAGCCTCCTTTTCTAGAATAATGTAACTCCTCTATTCGTTGCTGGGCTAGGTGTTCAACAGCTTGTTATAATAGGAGTTCAAGGCCGAAAAAACCCCAGGCTATCATTAATTTCGCGGGCACTTTCAGTGACTACACTGACATGGAGATTGATCAACTAGCTGCAGATTTAACTAGTCCACGTCTCTACTCTACTCTACCTTATGCATGCTAATTTTTGGGATTGGGCGCATGTATTTCATGTTACCTACTATAGTGGATTTAGCAAAAAGAATGAAGAACCTTCATCATGGGCATGCAGATGTCAACTATGAGTGTTGGGATCCGTATCGTGGTATGGCTGCATGGTTGGTTATGACGTATGTGCAGAGATAAGGAGAAGGCTGACTGGCTGAAGCAAAGGGTCGTTTTTTGGTTTTACTAAGTTTTTGTTTTGAACTTAAGTACAAAGTTTGTGTGTGGCTGAAACAAATGGGTTGTTTATTGGTTTTACTAAGTTTTTGTTTTGAACTTACCTATGTACAAAGTTTGTGTGACATATACTCTGTAAACATATGGAGGTTGAAATTGCTTGTATTCGTTTGACATTTTTTTTATAGAAAGATGACTGTATATTTCATGTTGCGAAGTCACGTCAAGAAATTTTGTTTTTACTTACAAATTACTGCCCACTGTTAATTAGAAAGTAAATGTTGTTTTAATTTACTAATATTTGTATGAATGTACTGTTGGTAGGTAGCAAATAATAACTAAGTTTAAAAAGTAGCACAGAACGGACCCCACATATATGCTTGCTAATATAGTTAAATTTTTATACAAATAAGCACAAATATGTGTAGTGCTTCATACTACTAAAAGTTCTTACCAGTTCAATGCAAATATCTTCCAAGTTAGGAAAACTTCCGATAATGTAAAGAACATTTAAGATATGGCAGAAATTATGTATCTTAAGCCGGTATACAATAAAACTTCTCAAGTTAACCGCTTTTGTTGCAGGCCTTGCCAAATCTGAAGGAGGTGGTCCAAAAACCTGAATATGTGTTTGTGTGAGTACGGTCGTGCACCACCGTTATATGATTCTCTCTATGTGTTACTAAGTTAAAAGACTACACTGAATAAATAAATTTGCTGGAAAATCACTTTACCTCGAGGCTGGGACTATTAAATTCTAAGTAACTAAAGGTAGGAATTTTACTGAGAAGCTTGATCAGTTTGCTTACTCCCTTCATGTTGGAATTTGCAGCTATAAATTTAAGACCCAGAAATTCCAGTTTCGTGGTACTTTGGAACCATTTTCATGTAGCAATAAACACAAGCTACACACGCACGCCTGTATGTATATTCTGGAAAAGTTAAACTCTGTTTCCCATTAAAACAAAAATGAACGTACAAAACAAATATATGAAAGTTGCTGCAACCTACAAACTAGGAAATGATGAAACAAACTCCTACCTCAACTCTGTTAGGTTCAAGGCATGTCTGAACATCATGTTTAACAAGCCTACTCAGTTGTGATTTAGTCACATTGTAACCTGGTGATTCTTGTCACTAGGATTGAGTATTTGTTTTCCAATGTACTTGTCTTGATGATCATGTAGATAGGTTATTCTGATTGCTCAGTTTTGATAATGAGCTTAGAGTATTTCAGCATACACAAATATAATTACTTGTAGTCTGATAGTAGTTCATTCTGGAAGAAGTTCAAGATTTGTTCATGCAGCAGAGTGTTCTACTGAGCAGAAATAAAATGCTAAATGCTCCTAAATTCCAATGTAGAGAAGTCAGAATTGCCTTGTCGTGAAGTGCTCAAAGCTAAATCATGGAGTGTTTATATCGCAAAGTCTCAATGCCTATGCCATGAAGTCTGGTTCCAGCTATATAGCAAAGTCCTCAAAGTCATATCGCAAAGTGCTATGTAGCAAAGTCCTCAAAGCCATACCACAAAGTCTCATGACAACTATATCACAAACTCCTCTACACTATCAAATGTAGCAAAGTCCTATGTACATTGTGTAGAGAAGTCCAAATTCCGCAAAGTCTAAAACAACTGTGCTGATATGTTTGGATAAGAAGAATGACTGGAGTTCACTACATCAACACATTGCCATATTTGAACAAGACAAACGAAGGTTCAAGATAAAAGAAAAGTGGAGACAAATACTGGGAGATTCTGTACTGGTCTGTGGTCCATAGACAGATGGCAAATCTACAGCTCAACTTGGAGAGGAAGAAACGGAAAAGAAGAATCTTTTGGTCATCCAAACCTGCACAGTCGTACCTCAGTACTAAGCTGTCACAGCCGTTCTTGCAGTGAGGACAATTGTGTAAAATGGGAATATGCGCTAGTCTTGTATATGTAATATATATCATGCACATTCTCATTAGCCAAGAGAGAGTGAGTGACAAAATAAAAAATTAGATCTTTCTTTTCTTTCTCTGTAAAAAAAACAAAGAACAATCAGCTTCTTTGTTTTCGAAGCCAGAACCATCATTCTGGTAGCTGTAGTATTCGATTTACTTGTATAAAGTGAATTGAAGTATCTCTATGTGTTCTTTCCTTTACATTTCTGCATGCATACACAGCACACACAAGAACAACTGACAGATTTCAGAAAATTCATATCAAGTTTTTAAAACTATCCATTACCCCCCCCCTCTGTCTAGTTACATGTGTTACTCATAGTTAACAAACTCCACTACTTTTATTTAGGTCCTAAAAATATGCTAACTTTCTCTGACCAATTCTAAACCAATGACTACTAATTTTATTCACCTAAATATGTTTAGATTAAATTAAAATCCAACATATTCCCCCATAATCTAAACATATGCATTAAAATGTCTGCACGCTGCTCCTGTGTTCCCACGTACTTTACTACCAGTTCACTTCGCTCTATGCATTCAAGAATAAAATGAAAATGAACGTCAATGTGCTTGCTTCTTCCGTGTAGCACTGGGTTCTTCATTAACTCAATTGCTGACTTATTGTCAATGCATGACACTACAACTTCAATTTTCTGCCCAGATATCTCACTCAACAGACCACGAAGCCATATACTTTGACAGGTCACCGTGGTTGCTGCCATGTACTCTGCCTCGCACGAGGATAATGCAATGACTCGTTGTTTCTGAGACGCCCAAGATACCAGACTTCTATTTAAATAAAAGCACATTCCTCCTGTACTTCTGTTATCTACAACATCTCCAGCTAAATCACTATCAGTGAAACCCATTACTTCTCGTTTATCTCCACTTCTTGCATACAATAGCCCATGATTCGTCGTTCCTCTCACATATCTCAGAATATGTTTAACTGCTGCTTGATGTTTTTCAGTTAGTCGCTCCATAAACCTGCTCATGAGGCCAACTGCATATGAAATATCAGGTCGCGTGTGAGTTAAGTATCGCAAACTCCCCTCTATACAACGATAATCAGTAGCATTCACTGCTATACCAGTCTCATCTTTATCTAACTGCAATTTTGGCTTCATGGGACAAATAGCTGGGTTACAGTTCTACATTCCCCCTTTCTCGAGTAGCTTTCTCGCATAGGCTGATTGCTTCAACGTGGTCTATGTTTCCCCTTGTTTACTTCAATTCCCAAATAATACGATAAGTGTCCAAGATCACTCATTTCGAACACTTTGTTCATCTGTGCCTTGAATTTTTCGATGTCATCTTGATTTGAACCCACAACCAATAAATCATCGACTTATACTCCAATTATAAGAATCCTCCCGTTGCAACACCTGGTATACACAGCCTGTTCATGCTTACACCTGCTGAAACCCAACTCTTTTAAGCACTTATCAAGTCTAACATTCCACGCCCTTGCAGCTTGGCGTAATCCATACAACGCCTTTAATAATGTATACACCTTTTACTCCTCTTCACTCCTTTCATATCCTTCTGGCTGCATAACATACACTTCTTCAAGCAACTCTCCATTTAGAAACGCCAATTTCACATCAAGATGATGCACCTCCCAGCCCTCCTTAGCAGACAACGCTAGTAACATTCTCACGGTTTCCAATCTTGCTACCGGGGCAAACACTTCATTATAATCAATTCCCTTCCGTTGCACATATCCCTTTTGCAACTAAACGAGCTTTATGCTTGACCACGTTTACCTCCGTATCCTTCTTCAACTTAAACACCCATTTCAACCCAATAGGTTTATGCCCGGGTGGAAGATCCGTTAGCACCCAAGTTCTGTTTTTCTCAATTGTTTTCATCTCAACATCCATAGCTTTTCTCCATGCATCTTCTTGGTTTGCTTCTCGAAATGAAACTGGTTCCTCTACTTTCAACAACATCAATTCATCTAACATGTCAATGACCTCTGTTGCGTTATACAGTTCATCCAAAGCTTGAAATCTCTGAGGCTCACTCTCTGTCGATAATTCTGTACGTTCTGCAGAATTTTCGATAGAACTCTCGCCATACAATCGAACTGGAGTTGACAACTCATCATTATCCACAGTGTTAATACCTCCATCACTTTCACTTTCAACTGAGATCACATGCCCAGACATTGTCACCTGTGTATCATCACTTCGATCCCACGACCAAAACAAATTTTCTTGAAATACAATATCTCGACTTACATGAACTGTTCCTGGCCTCGGATCATACAATTTACACCCCTTCGTTCCAGGTTCCCTCCCAAGGTATATTACCTTCTTACTTCGATCATCTAATTTCTTGACATGAACTCCAGGAACCTTCATATATGCGATACAACCAAACACCTTAATGTGTGCCAAATCTGGTTTCTTCCCACCCCATGCCTCATATGGAGTCTTCCCATTCAAAGCACGCGTTGGTAATCGATTTAATATGTATATCGAATGCCTTGCTGCTTCCCCTCACATAGAAGAGGGTAATTTAGCTTCCTTTAGAAAACTCCTGATCATTGCAACTACGGTTCTATTTCTCCGTTCTACAACCCCATTTTGTTGGGGTGTATACGGAGTTGTCATTTTCCGTTCTATTCCAACCTCCTCACAATAGTTCATGAATTCTCGCGAGCAAAACTAGCCACCACGATCTGTTCTTACCATTTTTATGCTCCTCTTAGCACCTTTCTCAACTAGTGCCTTAAATTTTTAAACATCTCAAATGCATTACTCTTCTCTTTAAGCAAATATATCCACATCTTTCTACTAAAATCGTTAATAAACAAGAGAAAATACCGATTACCTCCAGTTGTAGGTGGTGATATAGGTCCGCAAATATCCGCTTATATCAGCTCTAGTGTCTTCTTTGCTTCAAACGTCGAGTGTGTCGGAAATGGAGTCCTGGCATGTTTTGACATCAAGCAACCTTCGCACTTCTTCAATGGCTGGACCATTTTGGGTATTCCATGTGCCATACTTTCCTTATACATCAATTCCGGCGCTTTAAAATTCACATGCCCGAGCCTAGTGTGCCATAATCAAGTGTCTTCTTCGGTTTTTGACAATAACACAATAGGACTGCTATCTTCAAGACTGATTTTGTACAAACGATTCTCCGATTTTTTCACCTTCATCAACAGCCGTCCATTCTCCTCATATACCCACAGAAAATCACCTTCGAGTACCACTTTATTTCCAGCCTCGGATAGTTGCCCAAGACTGATAATATTGTTGAACAATTTCGTTATGTAATACACATCACTGAATATCCGTCTTCTCCGTTCTTGCATTTGAAAGACATAACTCATTTCCCCTTGATTTGCACCATAGAATCATCCCCGAATTTAACTTCACCAGTCACACTTTCGTCTATTTCCTTAAACTTTCCTCGCTGTCCGATCATATGGTTACTCGCCCCATTATCCAAGTACCAAACTTGTGATTCTCGATGTCCTCCAATTTCGTTTTTCAATTTTGGCACCACTACCTCCTCGTTTAACAGCATGACCCCTGATTTTTGTTCATCAATCTCAGCAATAAGTAGTGCTGGCTCATCTCCTTGAATCTGTGACAAATTCACCTCCTTTTGTGTTTCCCTCTCCTTTGGTTTTCAGCATTTATCTCCTTGTAGCTTCAAATAGAACTCGTCCAATGTTTCATTGAAATCAGCAAAGGAAACTTGTTTCGCTCTTTCCGCACCCAGCCTCATGGTCTTGACAGCATTCTAGGCTTCCTTTGCTGATTTCTTGTCAGCAATCGCCAACAATACATCCTCCGGAATCCCTTGGTAAATGATCGCCAAAGCTCTCTTGTCCGTCTTATCCTCGAGCACAGCCTTTGGGTCCTTAGGTTCTATCGCTTCCCACACCCCGTGAGCCTGCATGAACACCTTCAGCTTCAATGCCCATGCTGCATAATTTGTATTTGTTAGCATTGGGTAGCTCAACCCTATGATATTCTCCTTCGACTTTCCTGGTTCCATTGAGTTCGCCTGAACGGAAACTTACACGATGACCGTAGCTCTGATACCAAATGTAGCACTAAACACAAGTTACACATGCACGCCGGTATGTATATTCTGGAAGAGTTAAACTCTGTTTCTCATTAAAACAAAAATGAATGTACAAAACAAATATGTGAAAGTTGATGCAACCTACAAACTAGGAAATAATGAAACAAACTCCTACCTCAACTCCACTACTTTTATTTAGGTCCTAAAAACATGTTAACTCTATCCGACCAATTCTAAACCAATGACTACTAAATTTATTTACCTAAATATGTTTAGATTAAATTAAAATCCAACATTCCATTCAATTTTTGTAAATTATTGTATTACTCTAGTTATGTATTTTTACTTATAAAAATAACTAAAAACAAATATATACTATATAAAATAAGCTCAAAGCACATTTTAATTTCGGATGGGATTAGTTTAAAATCTGATCATTTCACACTATGTTGTTTAAGCCGAATCATGATCACTTGACCAGATAGGATTAGTTAAATAAATAGAATTCATTGTTGTTGTGTATCTTTCGAAGTACATGAAAATATATGTAGTTTGAAAATAGAAAAATAAATTTTTGAATTTGACCCGTCAAAGATTTACCAGAAGAGATGATAACCAAAATACTTATGCTACTTTCAGTAAAATCATATGCAAGTTAATGTACAGGGCTATCCATAATCTTTTAGACCCTTATTTTTCCTTAAATCTCACGTCCGTAGTCCACCGTGCCATTAAAAGCCCTAGAGTACCAATCATTGAAAACTACTGACTAAAACACCAATGGGAAGGTAAAGGTACATAAATGACACTAAAGTCTAGATCTATACAAGTTTGTAGTTTTGTTATGCCACTTATGTTAATTGCATTTTCAGTTGTTAGTTCTTGTACTGGCATTCTTTGTCTAGAAAATATGTCCAGTAATGTTGTTTGCCTCTGGAGTCCATGTATTAAGCAGTACAAGAGAATCATCTTTGCCTTGCATCCGATCCCTTCCTATGTAAATTTAGATATAAAATGTGTTTTGGTTATGATTCTATTTCTGATGATTACGAGGTTCTTTGTATTGCATGTGTACGAGAATTGGACTGTTGTGTTATACCAAAAGTGTTGGCGTATTCCACTAAATGTATCTCCAGCCAATAAGAGTGTTATGCCTAGTCATATGCATGCCACATGATACTCTTTTTTGGCACCCTATCCGAATCTTGAAATTTTGGCGGTTTTCTGACACCTCACTGAAGATGCTCTAATGCGGATTCTTGGAGACAATTTCAAGATCCTATTCTGAAGAAGGGTGACATTTATGTGGAAATTACTGTTGTTGTAGAAAGTGTACTGTATTTCCACAGCACGAAAGGGCTTGTTT
>PHNY01125339.1:4876-15941 GCA_003724115.2 Anethum foeniculum | reverse complement strand
GAAACTACTCCGATAACTAAAACATGTCCTATGACCGAGAACGCTCTGATGACCAATTCAATTCAAGTAACCGATGAAGAAAATGATGTAGTGAAATCCAATTAGAAACCTTGAGTTAACTTTGTATTTCTATATGTGCAATAAAGTGTTTATTAATAAAGTGTTTAGTTTAAATTTTTCTTTCTCTTTCTCTTTGAATTACTTGAAAATATGTATCGTGTAATATTAGCAAGGATGAATGACACTTAAATTATTGAAACTAATATTTAAATCATAGAAGTATGGAGCAAAAGATAACAAAAAAGTATAATCTGAATAGGGAGTCTATTGTTTTTTTTTCTGAAACTGGGCTATGTTAAATTTAACCGAATCTAGTTGAATTTAATTTTCAACTTATTTTGGTCGTATTTAAAAAAACAACCAAATAGAATTAAATTAAGTTTCCAGGCTGCATTTTGAAATTTTTTGAAATTTTTTGAAATTTTTGGGCAGGATTTTATATTTTAAGTGAAAATTTGAAATTTTAACTAAAAAATCTGGCGAGTTCAAATTCGATCGCCTTTGGTTGAATTTCACCGGTCAAATTTAAGCGGTTGTTTTTATCTGGTTGCAATTAGGCCATCGAATATAGTTAAAAATGTTCGCAGTCCTAAATTCGACTTCCTTAAAGATGACAACTTTAAAATCAATCGAATTTAATTAAAAACGATCATTTTTAGTCGAATTTAGATGAATTCGACTGATTTTTTCTAGTCGAATTTAACCGAAAATCTGAGTACTCGTTATATTGAACTATTTGAGATTTTAAAATAAGTTGAAGAGGTAACATATGAGTTCACATTACCACCTAATTTGAGATTAATTCACAATGCTTTTAAGGTACGTGTCATATCAACGAAGTGTGTTTGTGACGCATCACATATTATAGAATACGAACCCACATTTAGATTGACGAAAATTTGTTATTAGAGGAATACCTTGTTAAAATTGTGGATCACCGGAAATTCAGAACTAAAATAATATGTTTAGAGAAAGTTATTTGACAAAACTATGTTATTGAGGGAGCAACATGGAACAAATGATGTCACTAAATAGTCTAACCTTATTTGCTTAACCATGTAAGCTTTAAAATTTCGATGATGAAGTTATTTTAGCAAGGGGACAATGTAATATTTCAAAAAAAAATCTGAATTTATTTTCTTAGAAATTTAGATTTTTGGTATAAATTTAGAATTTAGATTATTAGTGATGAGAATAATATATTTAGGAGGAGTCATAAAAAAAAATATATTTAAGTTATATAAAAAATCACATCCTTGTGATTAAATGTATTAAGGATTTAAATAATGTAATATTTAATTTTTAGAATTGAATAGATGTACAAATGCTTATTTCTTTTAACTTTTTTCCGTTCATACTTATCATGACAATTCATATATTATTTTCTTTATTGCTTTCTTCAGAGTAATTATGTGTTCTTCTCATATCCTTCTTAAAATTAGTTAAAAGTACAAGATCTTAATACCTTTAAACCTATTGATTACATATAATTGATTTTTAGATTTGTGTTCTTCTCATGTCCTTAAAAACAATTAAAAGTATGAGATCTCAATACCATTCAAATCTTCTACACCAAAAATGTATTAATTACAATAAATGATTGTTTAGATTTTGAATGTATTGTAATATGTATATTGTTTTTTTCTTTGATTAGGATCAACTATAAATAAATTTTATTTTGATCTGGTTGAAGATAAATAACTTTGACTCTTTTTAATATAATAAAAATTCTCAATATATAAAATGATTTAAAAAATCCACAAAAGATCCTAATTAATGTCTACATTTAACAAAATCCATTAACAAATATATGTATGTTGACTAGTCAAGCCCCTACTTCTATAGAATCAGACTGAATCACCTTTGATTTTCATCTTACAATTACTTCCACATTTCTTTCTTGCTTCTTTAAAATCATTAAGTTTTCTATTGATTTTTTACATAACATTTTTCTTTGTTTTAGTATAAATATGAAAGCAAACAATATCAGCGGTCAGGAGCTAGTCGTATCATGTTGGTTGATCACAACATTGACTCACTCATGTCCCTTTCTTCTATGTTTGGACAACAATCATACATAGGTGATTGCTTAGCACTATAAACACACAAATTCTAAAGAATTTTCTTCAATTTGAATACAAAAAGATCTTGATGCCTATTTCTATCATAAACATTAAAGTTATAATTATTGTAGGAATTTGATTTAATCACTATGTTTAAGTCCTGAAAAGGTTAAACTAAAAACTACTTTTTTTCCACTAAACATATTTTTACGGGCAAAGAAAAGCTAGTAAATAAAATTTTTACTTATGTAGTGTTCATCTGATTTACCATTTGTGTGGTGTTTTACATTTTAGAAATCTCATATTTATTCCATTCACAAAACATTGACACATAGCTATAAACTAGTGAACAAAATTCATTTTTTTGATATTACTTTTTTGAAAATCAACTATAAATTGGTTAGGTGTTTGACTAGTATAAGACTGTTTATAAACCATTTTCTAAAAACTCCTTTAAAACACTCTCAAAAAAATTATCTAAATAAATATTGTAGAATTTTATGCTAAATCTCTTGCTAATTAGTTCAAATTCTTAATCTAACTCATGATCCATTTTCAGTGTTTGCCAGAGAGTCAGCAAAGGTTGCATTATCACTTCTTCAGGATACAAACACTTGTTATGATGTTGTGATTGCTGATACTCACATGCGAGAAATGGATGAACATTTGATCATTGCAGTTATGTGTAAGTTTTAATGTATATTACATTTGATCTCCTTTATATTTTCTCTATTTATGCATTCAAATTCATTCTTGTTATATATTTATATGCAGTGATTGATGAAAATCCAACTATGGAATCAGTGAGGGAGGCTATGGTGCATCATAGAGTGTGCTATGTCTTTCCTAAATCAGTGAGTCACCTTGATGTTGCAATTTTTTGGCGTGTCCAGAGTGATGGTGAAAAATAGTGAAGAAAATGATGCTTCCAGGTCTAAGAAAAACGCATCACTTGGGATGGTGTACTTCACAAAAAGTTTTTGGATGCATTTGAGACTCTTGGACGAGACGGTATTTAACAGTAGTCTGTTCATTATCTTTATATAGTTATAAAATAATTTCTTTTTGTTAATCTTCATTATTTTTCAACCAATTTTTTCTCCAGCTCGTTCCAATAACATTCTAGAGTTCATGAACGAGCCTGACTTGAAATATGGTCATGTCACTAGTCATTTGCAGGTACTAATTTATTTCAAAAACTTATATTTATGTCGATAGTATTTTATTATATACTGCACCACAACAACAACAACAACGTGATAAAAAAATTAATATATAATAATAATAATAAAAAGTTACTTATATCATATTTTACAATAAAATCATCATCTTCAATGCAGAAACATAGAAATCGGACAAGGCACTCTGGTAGTGCTAGTTCAGTTGTGCAGTATATGGGGGCACCATACAGAAATTTTGTTCAAGGACAAACCTCCCGTATGCCACCAGGAGGAGCTGCTCAAATCCCAAGGTCCCCAAGTTGCCCGCAAATGCCAGAAGTCTCCAGATACTGTTTAAACCCAGAACTAGTGGGCATTGACTGTGATTATACATGGCCAAGATGGTGTTGAAGATGATGTTAAATTTCCTGATGTTGATAATGGAACGATGAAACCTAATTAGAGTAGATCTACTTGTGTTTGGTTGTAATTATTGAGATGTCTATTTCTTTTTGGAAGAAATGAAATTTATGGTTCTACTTTTGTAGGGTCATGAGATGTGTAATATATAATCCTTTAAATATTTCTAAATTTCTCTTCTTTCATTTTTTTAGTTGATACAATTTTTTGAAGTATAATGGAAGAAAGTAACAATTGAAACATATCATGGATATAGTTAATGGAATATTACTAGTTCATTCTCCACTTGTTTTGTTCAATTTAATGTAGTACTAAATTTGTGAACAAAGATGCATATTTCATATTCTACTCAGTACAACAACATATATATGAGCTTTATTTCAAAATTCTTTACATAATAATACATGCATAAATACCACTGCGTAGTCACTAAATTTTCTTCCTAAATAGAAAAGAATTCTCAATAGGAAAATTCTAGGAACTTTTACCCCTTAATGAAAGTAAGAACTTTTCCTAAACTTTTTATTGACTTGACTGCCTTCTAAAACCAACTATAAAATAAATTTAGTAAAAAAAAACTTTTTTTTGATTAAATTCCAATCTCAAAATTTATGAGATTACTGAAAGCCATCTTGTAATAGTTAGTTAATGCCTTAGGTAATCATGGTGAGATGCATAACAACTACATAATAAATAAAATATTCACGAGCGCCAATAATAGCATTTAAAAATAGATGAACATGTTTTCGAAGCGTGTTATCCAAATGCCAGAATTGTAACCACTATGAAGTTATAAAGCAGATAGTGGATGGATCTTAGACACATGAATAGTTACTAGCAATGGAATTAAGCTACTTATCACATATAATAAAGTTGGGGTAAAAGTGAGATTTTTGTTTTCTCGAAATAATGTCTAGAGTCAACATGTACAAATGACTTTATGTTAAGGGCGTGAATTTGTTTTTTTTTATACTTTAAGTGCTAATGAGTATTTTAGTGAAAATTTTGAGGGTCCAAATTGTAACATCCCACATCCATATGAATAATAGTTTTTGGGACCTTTGTGGGAGCAAGTCAATAACTAATTTATACGAAATTGCTAGCTCTTTTGGACTGACCTGCGGGGTTGTTGGATTGGTATACATCGGTTATGGGTTTGGATTTATAAATGATATCAGAGCTATACTCGGCCGGAAGTGCAGAGGCACTGTCAAGGTTCAATGTGTGTGGGCTCGACGAGGACATCCACCTTATAAGGTGGGGCGTTTCTAACATCCCACATTGATAAGAATAAGTGTGTTTGGGGTCCTTATAAGAACAACTCAATAACTATTGTATACTAAATTGCTAGGTTTTTTGGACTGACCTATCTATAACATATATACTCTAATAACACGAATGATGTATGATCTGAACCTTTAAATACAAATATTAAAAAAATGCACTACCCAAGATCCCAGGTTCGAATCTCACGAACAATAAATATTCATATTATTTTTTTATAAAGTTACAAATAAATTCTTAGGTGCGAATCCCGACAACAACAACCATTTATGTTAGGTCCAAAAGGTAATTATAGAGGAGGGTGAATGTAATTACGTCCAATTTTCGCATTCCTAGCAACAGAATATAAATCAAAAGATTACAACTACGAAAATAAAGAAAAAAATACGAGATCTGGTGTTAATATCATTTATAAATAACCTTGAAGGTTTTGCTTACACCAATCAATACAAGTATTCAAAGCTAGAAGAAAGACTATACACACTAATGGAGATAAGCTATCAAGAACAAGTGTTTAACCTATCATTCTAAAAAAGAATAACTCTTATCAATAATATTCAATACAAGTAAAGAAACTACTCTCTTTAAGTGGTGATAGATGTGTAAGGCTTTAAATGGTATGGAGTGATTTTCACATGACCTCTTCTTGTAAAACCTTAAAATTCTCGAATGAAGAATAATGGTTATTCTATTGTCAATAGCTTCGCTGTGAATAACTTAAGAGAGATAAATAAATAATCACTCAGATCTGATAATATATAGCTGGTAGGTTGGTAAGTAGACTTAAGTAGACGTGGCTTCCCTAATCCATTCAAAAAGAATCATAATATGGACAACTGGCATTCCTTGTCTTTTTTCTTGCTAGGGGGCGGCCAAATCTATCATCTTGAAAGCGGCCTAGAGCACTTCAACATTTAAAAACATTTCTGGAAGCTACAAAGGGACAGTGTTCCCTTGTGCAGTCATTTTTACTTAAAATCTAGAGTCTGTCTTCTACGAGGTGACACCATAACTTAGTATAAGCTAGGGCGTAATCAAGTGAGCTCCTAGAGAGGACTTAGGCACTTTTCCATTCCTTAACAACATAGAAGGTCGAAAGTAAAGTTTCTATGCCTTAGAAACTTTCTTGAACTTGGAAGATGAGGCACCTTCTACAACGAAGGCTTGGTTGCGGCCAAAGTTCTTCGTGAGAGGTACTTAGTTGATTTTTAAGGCTCCAACTTCTTGAAGACACAATAGACTCTAGTATGGATCTCTTCAGAATTTTCAAACTTAACTTCCTAGACGCGGCTACTCGTACCTTGCAGAAGTTCTATGCTTAGGAAATTTTCCTTTTCCTTGTACCAACAAACCGTTAGTTGTACCGTCTTCACGGGATATAAACTAGTATACCGTAATAATATGAAACTTGTATAATTTGGTTCAACCCTCATTTTGGTTATCCATTTCAATCATAACAATCAAACCATCTTAATCAAATGATCAGAACCGTTAGATCCAAATATTAAAATTAATGCACTATCTAAACTCTCAGGTTCGAATCCCGCGAACAACAAATATTTATATTATTATTTCTAAAGATAAAAATAAATTCTCAGGTGGGAATCCCGCCAACAACAACCATTTATGCTATTATATATAAAGTTACAAATAAAGCTGGTGGTTCAAATCTGTATCATATACTATATTATTTTATTTGATCTTAACTTGAAATTATGCACATTCAAATTAAGATTACAATTATATAATTATTAATTTTAGTATTTAACAATTTATATTAGATTTTCATTAAAATTATAAAATATAAATGAAAATATATGAACATTAATAGGAACCCGTGCATCGCACGTGGCGTAAGATAGTTTATGAAAAAATTTAATTAAGTTTAATTTTGTCTTTTTCAGGTAAGGTGTGCGTGGAACTCAATTTCACGATTTCTATTTTCGGACATTATAGTTCTATTGTCTAAGCGTCTCGAGATATCATGCATATTTTTCAATTAGATGATAAACTTTCTTCAATGAAAGAAAATTCTTTCCATGAAGTATATTTCAGTACGAGTATGTACACCTTGATAAAAAAAGAGTTAGTTATCTCGAAATACAATCGGTTTAAGATATACTATTTAAGCTATTACATATTGTGAATAGTCAACTATAGTTATTTATGTTGCATATCTAAATGAATATACTAGATTTGGTCATCACCACCCAAAGATTTGAAGCCACAAGTTCATTTTAAATAAATTAAATTATTATACTTGGTTGGATTATTTCGAGGTCACAATACAAATACTTAAGCAACCAATAATTAAGTATCTCCCAGAGAATACCTAAGTCTTTCACAATACAAATACTTAAGCCAACCAATACTATCTACCAAAAAATACCTATATCTACATCTTAGGTATTCTCCTTCTACCTATCAAGTAATATGATTATGTATATATAGTCACCTAAACTTAGCAATCAACATATACCATACTTGTTGTACAAGTCTTCCCATTCTTGTTATACAAGTCTTCAGTTCTTGGTTCCCAATCATGTAACTTTATAATTAAGACATATCATATATAATAATTGTCTACATATACAATTATTACCTTTGGATCACCAAGAATATACTATCATACTGGGTTGAAACTCAACATTAAGGAATATGCCAAATTATATTTGATATGTATTAAAAAAACACTAGTAATTATTTTTGAAATAACTTTATATTGGACTACTGGTCCAAAATCCATAAGAATTTGCTAGGACTAGTTCTCAAGAACTTGATTTACTGGTTCTATCAGTTTACATCCTTATGAGATTTAATTTAAATATTTGTCAAGTGAGTAATATAAATTTATAACAAATCATTCACATATTACCAGATTATTTGATAATCATGTAATTAGGGGTGTAAATGAGCCAAACCGAGCCGAATTCTTAAGTTTTCATGTTTGAACTCGTTATAAATTTTCAAACTCGAACTCGAGCTCGAACTTCTATCGAGTCAAAATTTTTGTACGTGTATCGACTCATTAAGAAAAAGCTATACGCGAACATGTTCGCGAACTGCTTGCAAATATATTTCACCAACAACTCATGAATATTGTTCACGAACTCTTGACCACGAACAACTTGACTTACGAACTTGTTTTCAGGATTCACGAATATTTCATGAGTTTCATTTATTTTTTAAAATAAACACAAAAAATATTTTATAAATCTTTAAAAACCTTCCAAATCAAATAAATAAATATGAGTGTTTAAAATTTGATTTTGATTAAATGATAAATATATATATATATATATAAACTTATTAAAAAATAATAAATGGATTAGATTAATAGATAAATTAATTCGTAGATAAATATATCCAGAATTATTCACTAATTATCGTGTCACAAATGTGTATTCATAAAATACGTTTTCCAATTTATATAACTAGTAACAAGTATATCAACGAGTATGTTCAAGTATTATGCTCATAAACTTGTTCATTAACTATATTAACGAACCTATTCACCAATAATCTAATCGAACTTGTTGCCGAAGTTTCAAATATAACTATGTTTTTCTCAATTTCAGCTCATTTATGAATCGATACTCAAATTATGTTCATATCCAACTCGTTTATAAATCGAAACGAACTCAAGACAAACTTTTTTCAAACCAAATACCTAATTTTTGGTGAGCATATTGACTCATTTATTGTCCTATATGTAATCATATCCACCACAAGATATTATTTCACTTCATAATCAATACAAAATCATTGTACAACTGTATGACCTTCATTTCTTCTTTCTATTGGCATGTTTATAGTCTCTTATGGAGATAATTTAAAAGTTATCGACTCCACGATTTAGCTACCTGACTACATGATCATATTTACTTTTGAGGAATTTCTTTTATAAGGGAACCTACAGGTGTTCTTTACACACATTAGCATCTTGAGCTTGTCCTTCCAAGACATTAGATTTTATTGGAGCATTTGTAGGTGGTATATGTGACATAGTCCCTCTTCCAGTTAACATATATATCGAAATAATTAAAAAGTATAAATAAATTATCTTATAAACCTCTCGTTCACATTCGTTACTAGAAGTATCAACATGAGGCAACTATGTCGAAATAATTAAAAAGTATAAATAAATTATCTTATAAACCTCTCGTTCACATTCGTTACTAGAAGTATCAACATGAGGCAACGATGATTTATTAATACTAATATATTCACTAACTATTTTCCCCCCTATTTTAAGAAAACGGACTCATTAAATTGAGTTATTAGCTACTACATTGATGGTTCCAAATGTATAATGATTGATAACCACTCAAACGTAATGCATATTGAATTTAACCCATCTATCTTAGTACTATCACTGTTACTTTGATTCTAGTGGTTATTATGAATGAAAATTACTGTTTCACCATAGTCTTTATCCGATAAAGTTTGAAATTTATCATTGACCATAATATTACTTATACTGAATTAATTCTTTTGTATTGTTTACAAGAACGTAAGACGACGAGTAGATAATAAAAAAAAAAAGTTAAGGCTAGTTTTGGGTGGTTGAACTAATTTCTTTTCAAGTCCAATTTTAGGTGGTTGAATTATTTATTTATACAAATTGTAGATTTTTTAATTTATATCATGAAGATAATTAAACAAACATGAGAATAATATAAATTTATATTGACAAGTAACTTATTATATTTAATTTTTTAACATTTTAAAGTAACCATGAAATCTCCTAAATTTTGAACACTACAATTAAAATAACTAACAAATTATTTAATCCGTGATAATATAAAACTTTATAAAAAGGTACATATCAAAACCTTTTTCCAAATGAAAACAAGATAATAGATGGAATTTGGTTATAAAAAAGTAAAATTAGCTTTCACCAATTTTCAAATATTATTTTTCTCATGATTATTAATGTATCTATCTTCAGCGTAATCTTTATCTAAACCACTCCTTTTATGCCTATATATATAAACCACTCATTATAAAAGAAACAAACTTGATATTTGAAAAATGTACACCTAGAGGGAAGGTGAATAGGTGTATATGGCTAACTAGGATTACTTTTAACAATTACCGAGCTGATTGTTTTTAAAAATAGTCTGGGTGCCAAACAATTAGGCTTACTGAATTCATCAACAGTTATAATCGTAAGCTGTAATAAGAATGTGCAGTGCATAATATTAATACAAAACAGTAAGTAATAAGGAACACACAAGATTTTTAGCCAGGTTCAACCCGTAATCTCCTATGGTCTACATCGTGGTCCCTTACCAACCCGGTGAAAGAATATATTATTGATCAACGAAAATAACAATTACAAGATACAATAATATATCTCCCTTTACACCCAGTTGCTGAAAATGGCTTGCTGGAACAATCTGTTCCCCTTGAGTAAAAGCCGACTTGAACTCCAAAGTCTCTAACAAGCTTGCTCCCTTGAACATTGAATTCCTCGAGTCCCACTCCTTGAATTCCTTAGTTCCTTGAACAACTTGCTTTCTAGAACAGTGAGTTCGCTAGAGTACTATACTCCACGATCACCAAGATTTCCTTGCCACTAATTCAACAACTAATCTTTACAACATGAACAATAAAAAATTTGCAATAAAGAGTATAAAACTCAAACTACGAATTCTCTGTACATAACATATAAAATATATATGTAATGTAACACCCCCAAATCCAGGGTCAGGAATCTGCGTTGTCACTTGCAACTTTACAAATCATTTTTCAAAACATTTCCTTTATAGTTCTCATCAACACACAATTACTCATATCTCGACCCTTACCTTTCACACACACTGAGGTTATAGTCTCAGAGAACGCATCAATACAATACAGGATCATAATAAAGCAATAATTTCACAATTATTACATCCTTCCAACTATCTCTACTAATTATGCTACTGATTATTACTTCTAAGTGAAGCATGATCGGCAGTCAAATATAGACTTAACCCAAGGGTTAAAATAATTTACATGTTCTAACTTAGACAAAATATGCTAAGATATCTAGTCGCCTACCAGCGTGATCCTTCACCTCAAGCCGGTCAA
>PHNY01125308.1:16974-29125 GCA_003724115.2 Anethum foeniculum | reverse complement strand
TTAGCTGCGCTGGACTGTATTAATAAAGACTCAGAGATTGATGATATAGTAACTTCTAGAATATATCATATTTCTCAGTAAATGAGGTAAGTGATAATACAGTATAAGGGTGTGACATATACACATATTCTACACTTCTGTAATTCATAAATACTAGTTGGTAATCCGTGCCAAGCACGGGCCCGAGATTAAAAATATTAAATATTATTATTTGCAGAGAATTAAAACTCATACCCGTGCGAAATACGAATCGAAATTAAAATATTAGTATCAAATTAAATTATTAATCGTAAAGAATTGAATCTGATGAGAATATATAATAAATAAATGATATTAAATTATGTAGTTAAAAGAAATTGAACATAAGTGCAGTTACGAAATTCCACCTTATAATTCTACTTCTGCACCTAGTAGTTGTTTTACTTGTTATAAAAATCTAACACGTTAGCTCGTTACTAATAGGATTTTTTTTGTGAAACAAATTGTATAACTATCTTATGAACTAAACATCTTTATTAGTTTAGATTATTAAATATTATTTAATATGACTTGATAATTTTCTTTTTTCACTATAGTTTATGTGATATTACTTAATTATTAAATACACTCGTTAAATCAATAATTTTCATTTTAAAGTAAAATAATGTCAATAAAGTCATTTATTATTATTTCTTTATTATTAAAAAATATTTCCAATTTAAAAGTAAATCAAGACTTGGATGGACACAAACTAATAAAAAACAAAGTTTACAGGAAATAGAAGTCAATTCGTGTTAGTAGTTGTGATTTAATAATATAAGATTTTAAAATAATTATATAATTATTTAGTTAGTACCAAAATTTTAGAATACATAACCCTAGTACTTTGTTAATTTTTTTTTATATTATAGTTGTATTGTTTTTTTTGTACTTATTAATAGAGACTTAACAAAAATCGAGTACATTTATAACTAATAGGATGAACAATAACCAATAGAAAACAAAGAGGAATAGAAGTCTATTCGTGTAAGTAACTGGCTGAATAATAATATAATTAGGAAAATAGATATTATATAATAATATAATTAGAAAAATAGATATTAAATAATTATCTAGTACCAAAATTTGGTACTTTGGTACTTTAGTACCATGTTCCATTTAAACATGGTTTCGCTTATTAATAAAGAGTATAGATGCATACAAGGATCCAGCAAGACGCACCTAGTCAAAGAGAAATGATTGCAAAGTTGAAGTATCGGAACTCCTGTCAACCTACGGTTGGCAACATCAGGAGATGTCATATCTAGCAATCAAGACCCCATTAACTCTCCGGAAGCAATGGCAAGCCTCACAGCGACCCTTGGGTAAAAGACGGACACCCTTAGCTGACAGCTGACTGTGATAGACAAACCAGATAAAAAGGAAGTACACCTCTCAATCCAACCCCAAAAGGGGAGCTATCAAATATCCAAAGGACAACGTTAGGTACCCCTAGTCTCTATAAATACCAAGATAAAATGTCATTATGCGGATATACAAACAAACACACACCCTCTCCCACTCTAAAAATTACTCTCAAAATTACTCTCATCTGCCATATACTGATTATCACGCCGGAGGTGCTTGACGGCCACCACCCCCGTAAGACATTATTTTGCAGGACCTCTAACCGGACGTAGGCACCCCAGAGAAGATAACAGGTACGGCAGATCGAGTAGACGACTTATCATTTGGCGCTAGAAGGAGGGGGCTCTTGAAAGAAAAAGAAGTCCCTCGCCTGAAAACTCCACTTTTCCGGCCAACATCACCAGAAAACCAAACACCTCACCAACGAAGAAGGGGAAAGTGTAGTAGTCGAAAACCTTACTCCTTCAGGACGAACAATACCACCCTCTCAGCCAGCTAATCCCATCATAACTATAAATCCAGCGCAAAATCCCAACCTAGCATCACCAACGATGAACCAAATAGTCCCTTGAGGCCCCAAAATCTACCTGGCTACCAACTAGACCTCATAGGGTACACCCAGGCTCAGGTTGACGCCATCCTCCGCGTCGCTACCGCCTTCCCTCAACCACAAGGGTCGCAGCATCCCCCTCACCCCAGAGACTCACAACTCAACCAACATGGAGAAAATGAACAAAACGAAGCACACAGCCAGCCCAAGAGAGCCAACTCTACTTTCTTCCGCTTGGGACCATCTTAGAACACAAACCACAAGGACCACAAGGGCCCGCAGCACAGATCTGAAACATGAAAAGTGAATAGGAGGAAAATGGATCTCCGAAAAGACATAGAAGAGAAGAAAGTGGAATATGAGAGTGCAAAAAAATGCCTCGAAAAGGAAGGAATGAGGGATGACAAATCCCCTGAACCACAGAATCACACGGGCAGTGCCCAGCCCACCAATGCCAACATGCTCAACACCATATTAGAACTCAAAAGGAAACTAGAAGGTGGAACCAGCTTAGAAACCAACGAATCCCTCTTCACCAAAAGGCTCGAAAATGAGCGCAAGCAATGACACATCAAGCACATCAGCCTAAACCCTTTTGACGGACTTTGCGACCCTGAAGAACATCTTAGCTACTTTGACCAGCTGGCTTTACACTACGAGTATAAAGACTTGACGCGCTACCGCTTCTTCCGAAACCCTGCGGGGCGAAGCACAACAATGGTTTTGTCGCTTACCACCCAGGTCGCTAGACTCCTGGTCAGATTTTAGAGAAGTATTTCTCAAAAAATTCAAAGCAAATCAAGCTCACGAGGTCCATACAGTTTCTTAGAAACTATAGCCCAAAGGAATGACGAGAGCCTTCAAGCGTATATAGATCGATTCAAAGAAGCCGTAAACAAGGTGGTATGTGTAAACGAGACCGAAGCCCTTGTGCACCTGAGAAACCTGAGAAAGGGGCTCAACCCCTTCGAATATGAAAAATATGTATGCAAGCTCATGGAAGTCTAGCCCACGACCCTCGCCAAAGCCTACGATCTAGCATCTCAAGCCATCAACGAGATTGAATCACTAAATGTCCTCAAACAGTCAAGGGCTCCCCCGCCCCTACCTCCAAGGCACCCCTATGTCCAGAGGGAAAGCTACTCTTTCTCACATCACCAAACACCAGCCCCTCTCCCACTTCAAGTGCAAACTACACACGGCTCAGCACAGTCAAAACAAGCGTCCAGCGACGTGAAAGATAGATTAGGACCCGCTATCCACCCACGCCCTGAAAAATGCCCAGAACCTGATTGGACCCCTCTAAGTATACCACGGACGACCATCCTTGAAGAAATAAGAGGGAAACCTTTCTATCAGCCCCCACAGCCTATGTGGACCACGCTAGATGAAAGAAATAAGGATAAACATAGCGAATACCATGAAACCCACGGCCACACGACAGAAAGCTGCCTTGCACTCAAATACTTCCTAGAAAGACAAATCAAGCAAGGAAATCTTGACCAATATCTTCCAAGACAGCTACCACCGCCGCCGCCACGCGATGGCGGCAACAAGAACATTGTGAACACCGTCTTTGGGAGACCACGATCCCCTCCCTGCCAAACCGAGCGGATAATTTACACTATTGGCCGTGGAAACAAATGAGTAACAATATCTTTCTCTGACGAAGACTACGAAGGAATCAACCAAGATCACACTGAAGCCTTGGTAATCACCTTGGACGTAGGTGAAAAAGAGGTAAAAAGAATATTGGTTGATAACGGCTCCTCTGTAGACATATGCTTCAAATACACATGGGATAGGCTCAAGCTAGACAACCATGTTTTGGAACCATGCCCCTACGAGACACCGCTCTACGGTTTTGGGAACAACACCATACACATTGCCAGGATGGCGAGGCTCCCAGTGTATTTCGGAAAAGAACCGAGACGGGTCTGTCAAGTAGTCAAATTCTACATCATCAATATATCCTCCTCATACAACATGATCCTAGGCAGACCAATCTTGAACGTATTCAGGGTAATCACGTCAACCACCCACCTCAAAGTCAAATTCCCTACACCTAAGGGAGTTGGAGAAATAAAAGGCGATCGTGAGATATCTAAGAGGTGTTACGTTATAGCCCTAGCCCTAGCAGCAACTGAGCCTAGCAACATAAAACGAGAGCGTGCGGCAAAAAGAAAACAAGAGAAAAGAAAGAGACACATAGAACATCCAAAGGCCCACTCTAAAAGAAGAAAAGATGTATAAGTAATAGAAACACATGACCCAACTCAGGAAGACCCGCCAAGGATTGATGCAAACCTAAAGTGATGCCTGCAAAAAGAATATAAACCCATTTTGTCGCCAGCTGTCGAAACGAAAACAATTGAAGTGGTTCCTGGGGACCCGACGAAGAAAATAAGCATAGGCGACGGCTTGGAGTCAGTGTTCAAAGAAAACTCACCAACATACTTCGCAAATACGCAGACATCTTTACCTGGAGTCCTAGCGACATGCCTGGCTTGGATGAGTCACTTGCGATGCACCGACTGAATGTGGATCCCGCCAAGACACCAAAAATCCAAAAAAGAAGAACCTTTGCTCCTGAAAGACAAAAGGTCATCGACGTTGAAATAGACAAATTGCTGGCGGCAGATCTTATATGCGAAGTCACTTACCCCAAATGGGTAGCAAATGTCGTCCTGGTCAAAAAAGCAAATGGGAAGTGGAGAGTCTGTGTCGACTACACTGATCTCAATGATGCATGTCCGAAAGACCCTTATCCCTTGCGCAGCATAGACCAACTCATCGACGCAACCACGGGTCATCTTATGCTCAGTTTCATGGATGCGTTCTCAGGATACAACCAAATCAAAATGGCACCTGAGGACAGAGAAAAGACCTCCTTCATCACACATAGAGGCGTATATTGCTTCAAATTCATGCCTTTCGGTCTTATCAATGCCGGGGCGACATTCCAAAGAATGATTAACAAAGTTTTCACCAACCAGCTAGGAAAAAACATGGAGGCGTACGTAGACGACCTCATAGTCAAATCACTCTTGCAAGAATCTCACCTCGCAGATTTAGAGGAATGTTTCACCATTGTAAGAAAGCACAACATGAAGCTGAACCCTGACATATGCACGTTTGCCCTAGATGCCGGGAAGTTCCTCGGTTTCATCGTCAGCCAAAGAGGGATAGAAGCGAATGCAGAAAAAATTAAGGCCATAATGGACATGCAAGCCCCTGAAACCATAAGAGACATACAGAGATTAACTGGAAGACTCACGGCACTACGAAGATTCATCTCCAAACTCTCAGAAAGATGCCTACCCTTTTTTGACACCCTCAAAGGGGCCGCCAAATCAAGCGCCATCACCTGGACAGAAGAAGAGGGATAGAAGCGAATGCAGAAAAAATTAAGGCCATAATGGACATGCAAGCCCCTGAAACCATAAGAGACATATAGAGATTAACTGGATGACTCGCGGCACTACGAAGATTCATCTCCAAACTCTCAGAAAGATGCCTACCCTTTTTTAACACCCTCAAAGGGGCCGCCAAATCAAGCGCCATCACCTGGACAGAAGAATGTCAAAAAGCTTTTGAAGAACTCAAGCACTACCTCTCCACCTCTCCCGGCGGTCGCTCCACCCATGGAACCGCTGTCTCTCTACCTATCAGCTTTATATAGGGTTATGGGCGCAGTCCATGCCCGGGAAATAGAGGGCACTCAAAGGCCTGTATACTACGTCAACCATGTTTTGAAAGATGCAGAGATGAGGTACCCCAACGTGCATAAATTTGCGCTATCTCTAGTAACAACCTGCAGAAAGCTGTGTCACTACTTTCAAGGCCAGGAGATCAGAGTGATAACCAATCAACCCCTGAAAAAGCTATTGCACAAGCCGGACCTCTCAAGAAGGATGATTAATTGGACCATGGAGCTCAGCCAATTCAAGCTGGTTTTCCTTCCAAGAACAACGATCAAAGCACAAGCCCTAGTAGACTTCGTAACCGGATGCTCCTTTAACGAAAAAGCAAGCCCCAGCGAAACAAAGATGACTGAAGAGGGCCCCATCTTACAAACTCCAACCACCACAAATTGGAAACTATTTGTGGACGGATTATCAACTTCAAGCAGAAGTGAAGCAGGACTCATCCTCACAAGCCCTGAAAACTTCCAAGTGAAGCAAGAAATCAAGCTCGACTTCAAGGCGACCAACAACCAAGCGGAATACGAAGCCCTCATAGCGGGCCTAAACCTGGCACAAAACCTCGGAGTACAACACATATCCATCTTCAGCGACTCACAGCTAGTTATACGGCAAACTATGGGGGACTACGAGACAAAAGACGCGGTGTTAAGTAAATACCAAAATCTCGTGAAATCACTCCTGGCTTTATTCACGACCCACGAACTAATGCAAATTGATAGAAATGACAACGCGATGGCAGACATGCTCTCAAAGCTCGTCCAAAATGACGATGCAAAAACTAGCTCTGTTGCTTATTTAAAAAAGATCACAACCCCGACCATCGAGCACAGGGAAGTGATGGAGATGGACAGTGAGGCACGCGGGGGGACTACCCCTTACATAGCATATCTCAAAGATGACAAACTTCCAGAGGATCCTCTTAAAGCGAAACAGATAAAGTTCAAAGCTGCCAAATACTTCCTTCAAGATGACATGCTTTACAAATAGGGACTCACCGCTCCGATGCTCAAATGCATAGATGAAGATGAAGCCGACTACTGCACGAGAGAAATCCACGAAGGGATATGTGGAGATCACATAAGAGCCAAGGCCCTAGCGCACACAATTCTCAGACAAGGATACTTTTGGCAAAAATGGGAAAAGATTGCAAGATTTTGGTCAAAAAATGCCACTATTGCCAATTGTTTGCTAACGCATCTCGAAAAGTGCCCGCTCTCCCTTCCTCCATCCTGTCACCAATCCCATTCTCCGTATGGGGAATAGACATCATGAGCCCTTTTCCTAAAGCCAAATGAGATCTTCAGTACGTCATGATTGCCATCGACTACATGACCAAGTGGGCAGAAGTAAAAGCCCTAAAAAACATAACACAAGATGACGCGATCAAATTTGTGGAAAACCATATTATCACCAGGTTTGGCATTCCTAGAGTTTTAATATCATACAACGGCACACAGTTCATCGGCGCCAAATTCACCAAGTATCTGTCTAACCATGACATAAAGCACAAGAAAGCATCTGTGTGTCACCCCCAAACAAACGGCCAGGTGGAAGTCACGAATCGTATTATTTTACGAGGAATTGAAAAGTGCCTTGGCAATTCCAAGTGAAGGTGGCCACAGGAGCTACCTAATGTACTATGGTCGTATCGCACCACAGCAAGAACAAGCAGTAGTGAAACTCCATTCAAACTGGCATTCGGCACTGAGGCCCTAGCGCCAGTAGAAGTAGGATCCCCTTCATATCGAGCAATCTCCTTCGACGAGGAAGTAACGAGCAAGGAATAAGAACAAATCTAGATCTCCTCGAGGAAGTAAGAGACGAAGCAGTGGAAAAGATAGACAAATACAAGGCAAAAACAAGGGAATATTTCTGCAAAAAAACAAGGATCAGGTCATTCATCGTCGGTGACCTAGTCAACAGGGCCACAGAAGCCTCAGACCCACGCCACACGGGGTAACTCATGCCAAAATGGGAAGGACCCTACAAAGTAATCGAAGTATTAAGGACCGACTCATACCGCTTGGCAAGAATGGATGGGACAGCGGTCAACGACATGTGGCACGGGGAAAAATTAAAAAAATACTATCAATAGTCGCTATTGCTGTGTATCACAAAAGGCACTAGCTCCCATTAGTAAAAGGAGCAGTGACCGATATTCTCGTTTGTACGGAAGGTTTATTAATGAAATGGCAGCCAAATTTTCCATTTTACGTACAAAATAAAGCAAAATTTCACAAGTACAAAGCACAGGGGCGTCGCTCACCCCACAAGAAAAATAAAGCAAAATTTCACAAGTACAAAGAACAGGGGCGTCGCCCACCCCACAAGCAAGTAAAGCAGAACAATAATGGTATAACCCGACTAGCAAACCGAGGCAAAGAAATAGATGCAAAAGTTTACAGATAATAGAACAACGATGAAACAAAATAGCTTCATTGACTAAGATAAAGTAGAGGTCCACAAGAACGATAAACACAAATTTTAACTTGGTCACAGATCCCCAAGACACAGGAATGATGCCTGGTCATCTACAAACACAAAATAAAAACAAAAGATGTTATATCAACTACAAGATGAGCGATTCTCCTTCCACCATCTCCTCAGAATCTTCCACGACATCCCCACGCAGGCTCGACCACGCCTCCAGCATCTTCAGGAGCAACTTGGGCGGGCACCACGACTCTACCCGCCATAGAGGAAATACCGTTTGCGCCAACACCACCACCATCATTCCCACCATCACCTCCTGCAACATCACCCTCTTCACTGTCGCTATAAGCAACAAGACTCGGTCCTTGGGGCGACACGGTCAACTTCCTCTTCAGTTGGAAATATTTCTTCTTTCTCGCCCTAGCCTCCTTCTTCAGCTTTTTGGCCTTCTCCATCTGTTTGGCCGCTCGCTCCTCCAGCGCTTTATGAGCGGCCTCAGTGGTTACCAACCTCCCCAAAACCTCAGCATCGACGAGTTTCTTAACGTCCTCCTCTAGCATCAGCCACCCTACCGACCAACTCTTTATCAGCTATCTGGTGGGCCTCCCTAGTCAAAGCAAGCTTATATTCAACACTGCCCTTAAACTTGTGAATGACATTCGCCTCTGTTGGCCCGTTGTCCAACTCACGCTCAGCCTCCACGACCCTCGCAAGCGCCGCGTCACAAGCTTTCTTCAAACTCCCTGATTCCACCGCCGTAGCCTCAACCCCCTTTGCGAGATCACCCCATTACTGTTTCAACTTTGCGATCTTACGCCTCAAACGGGCATTCTCCATGAAATATTTCTTCTTGTCATCCTCCACAGCCTTTAAGGAACCAACAATGTTTTTCTTGTACTCCTTCTAACGGGCTATTTCAGCTCTCAAAGATTTATTCTCAAGGCGGAATGCCTCTCATTGGCCCATACACCGGCATCATAGCACGCCGCTTGCGTCACAGAAGAAAAAACCCCAAAGTTAGAACAACAAAAAAAATAAGAAAAAAAAGATAATAACAAGGTGAACATGGCTGAAGTAAAAACAAATACCTTGGCATGAAACTTCTACGAGCGACGTGTCATCTTGGACCAACTGTGCTTATTTAACTTCTTGAAATCATCATGAGTCATCGAATCTACCTTGAAGGAATCAGGCCCTTGCTTAAACAAGAAACCATACCCAGCCCTACGCTGGCCCGTCTCCTCATCCGTCAACACCTCATCATCACTGCTACTGTAAGAAACATTCTCCTCCCTAGCGAGCCTGTCCACCATGACATTACCAGATGGGCGAATAGCAAAATTTGACTTTTTCCCTCTAAAAGCAAAACCCCCAGCTCGCCGCAAACGTCCTATCCGACTTTACTCACCAATGTCGTACGTCGAACGATGCTGCTTGGCCACCCTTCTTACGTCACTCACAACTCTTTTCCTCTTCTTCATATTAGCACCAGGTGGCGGCACCTCGTCCTCCTCCAAACTGTATGATTCACTTGGGTTACTTGTCTCCACACCTTCGGGGATCGACTCCAGAGGAAGGAGCCCAAATGGTCGCTTCCTCCCCAATATTCCCTTGCACATCTCCTCCTTCGGATGAATTCTCAGAAACATCCCCAACAACATCTCCAGCAACGTTCTCATCTGCACCTCCATCTACGCCCCCACCGTCGAGATCTTCACCCATGGGCTCCTCTAATACTTCTGTAACAGGATCGTTTCCCACCACTTTGACACTCTCCTCGCTATCACCAACAGCCTCACCCTCTGTCTCCTCGGTCGCCGATGACGACTGATGTGTCGGAAAATTAGTTTTAAAATCGCAAGCGCACAATTTTTAAATCGTTAAAATACTTGAGATTCGTTCCACACGGACTATTATTTTTCGCTAAATCCTTAATTATTAATTAATCGAACTAAAGGGGAATATAAAACTAAAAACTAAAAAATTGACTTATCTAAAATTATTTTCTAATTAAAAAGTAATTACAAAAACTAAAATTAAATCTTTAAACTACCACAATTTTATTCAAATTAATTACCTAAACTAATTTATTTTATTTACAATATTTTTTATAAAATTTCGGCATGAAGTGTTTGCAAATATGACTAGCCAATAATAATCAACCAAATTCAAAAAAAACAAATCTCAAACAACTATTTATACTACTAAAATCCTATCCGTAATTAAACTATTTATACTACTTAAATTCAATAATTAGAATTTGTCAAACTACTGCTAAATAGACTAGACTCATATCACAAAAACAAGACGCATGGCTGCAGAACTCGGTTAGCACTCGGAATCAACTCAGTGATTAGACTCAGCTCAGGCCTTCATACAACTCGGCTGGTCGCAGGTTGGTGTTGATTGTGTGGTGTGAGAGAAGGGTAGGATTCGAATGAAGAAAGAGGCGAATGTCAGGTGAAGTCTGGTGGCAGGACAGGACAGCGGTGGTATTAGGCGAAGACGGTGATTGGGTTTGGTTCTTGCAGTCGAGGCGAATGAAGGAGATAAAAGGAGGGAGTCTGGTATGGTGTTTGCAGGTGATCGAATGGTGAAGTAGATGAAAACGGAGGCAGGAGAAGGAGGTTCTGTGAAGTGGTATGGGTTCGATTGTGTGGACGCAGTTGTATGATAACAGGGGGATGCGGTGGTGATCGATTGGTAACAGAGAGGTTGGAGAACGGAGTGGTTGTGTTGGCTGAAAATGGAGAATAAAGGGGTCTGTTGTGGATAAAATGGAGCATCAGCGATGGTGGTTGTTTTTTACGGGCCCAGGCGTGAAGGTCTGAGATTGGAGTTGAAGTCTGGTGGTTTCGTTTGCAGGTTCAGCGGCAGGAGGTTGAGATTTGTGGCGATAGAATGGTGTAGGTTATGGTGTAAGGAGAACAAAGTGAGTTATAAGGAGTGATAGAAATGGGTGATGAGAAGAAGGAAAAGGAGTGACAGGAGAATTAAAATAAAGCAAGGAAATAATAGAACAGTGCAGAATTGGAATGCAAAAACGAAGATAAGAAAATTAAAATCAAAAGGAAAATTAAACTTAGCAATCAAATAAAATAAAACTGCAGAAAAGTTATTTACTGAAAATTAAAAAAAATGCAAGAGAACTTTTAAATTTTATGAAACAACCGACCAATCCCCCAACTTAAATGATCTCTAAGCCGGACTTTGGTCGGAAAATGGTAAGAACGCCGGAAAAATCAAAAGACACCAAAATCACTCAAATTAACTAGATCTAAAACTTAAAGTGCAACCTACCACTAACAACTATCAAAGCAAAACTAACAAACCCACTAACAAAACAAGAACACACAAATCAAAACAACTCCAAGTTGAACAATAAACTAGATCTAGAAAATTAAAGAGCAACACACATACACACACCCACTTGCACAAAATTAAATTCTACACTAACTCACACACCTAACATCAAAATAAACCACTCTACCAAACACATTAAACTACAATGCTCAAAATTAAATCTACCACTAAATCTAACTAAAGAAAAATCAAGAACAATGCAACAAAGTAAAATCAAGACGTCCTTTCACCAATAAGGGGTATTCTTATACTATTGATCCTCATTTTGGATTTACGAAAGTTCATGTGCCAAGAAACAAAAGTAGATCTAAAGCTTGAAAATAAAAATAAGAGAAATGGAATTGAAAGACAAGATTTGCATAAAATTAAAGAAGTGTTTAAACAAGAACAAGAAATTGAAGAACAACTAATCTAACCCCCCTAGGGTTCTAGCCTAGGGATGTGTTTACAAAATATGAAAGAAAGCTACGAAAAACAAGAAAATGAAATTGAAACTAAGCTAATCCAACCCAGGGTCTTAGCCTAGGGGTGTGATTTACAAGTAAAGGGGAGGGGTCTATTTATAAGGGAAAAAAATAGGGTTTTAGGGGTGGCTTGGCCAAATCCTAGTCATACATTAGGTGGGTATGTTGTTTAAATCATGATTTCACTTTTTCACCTTTATACATTAAGTATGTACTCTATTTGCTGAAAGTTATTAACTCTGTTACTA